>LKNJ01000904.1:0-119060 GCA_002120245.1 Maccullochella peelii
TCCCTCATCTTTTTAAGTGGGAGAACTTGCACAATTGGTGGCTGACTAAATACTTTTTTGCCCCACTGTATTTATCTAATACTCCAACGATCTTAGCTAAAATAAGCTAATCAGAACTACTTCAAGCAAGTAGTTTTCTGTAATATATCTGTTCCTAAAGATATGTAATGTACTATACCTCACATTGACATCACGTTTCAGTAGTACAATGTAATCCTGAACTAATACTGAACACCACTACTAACTATGGTGACAACACAGTGTCCACACAATTCCACATTATAAGATTCTTACAATATAAGATTTGACTACAGAATTAATGGAAGGAGGGTTATTTCAATGGATTGCATTACATGATGTACCTACACTCATAGTAATAATCCAATTGTTTGACCAGATTCAACTGGCATTTGTTATAAAGGCAGGAATTCTGACCAGACAATGACAGAACTTCAAAATAAATGAAGAATAGATCCATTTTCACAAATGATTCCTTTGTCTGAAAAAACAAACAGCACCTGTATGTGACCTGTATGTCGATGCGTGTTACATGAGGTACATTCGTGCGTTACTTTATGTAGGTGTGTGTGAGGAGATGCCTATAGACATGGCAAGTGAATGAGATGAGTGAGAGATCGGGGTCAGATGAGAGTTGTTTTCTATCTCTCTCTCTTTCTTGGCGTCACAGCCTCTGTTATCTGCCTGCAACATGTTTTGCTCCCTCACTTTCTTACTAAGGCCCCTTTTAAAATATATGGAAGTGGGCTGGCTTTTATCTGTGTTTTGTCTTTCTGTTAGGGCAGCATGACTTTAACTACACAGGTCACTAACACACACTTTTGACTACAGTATAACGTTCTTAATCCAGTCTGGCTATCTCTCAGCTACAGTCACACAGCTGTTAAGAGCTGCCTTTTCATGTGTTTTCTGTGCTGATAGCCTCAAACCTATAGATTATTTCCCTTGTTATCCTTGTTGTATCCTCAGTTTGGTGAGGCTGAATGAGTGATATGAGTGTTTTATAAGTGGACTAATGGAGCATAATGGCTAAAACTGAAACAAAGCCAATGTGGACAAGTCTAAAAGTGCACATAGTTACATTTAGTAGTTTGGGTATTCATGTCCTGCTCTTTGTCAGTCAGTAATTATTGATTTACCAAGCCTAAAAACATGTTTGTGTGTCATTGTTTGTGTGCTTGAGTGTGTATTTGTGTGTTGTTCCTCTTTTTGTGCATATCCTGTGCACTACTCAGTCACGTACTCTGAGAGATTCCCTGGCAGGAGCAGTGTTTTGGCCTGGGTGCGTTCCAGCCAACCAGCAGGCCTGGGATGACAGCAAGAGGCACAGAGGTTAATGATTAGTCCCATGTTCTCGCTGCATTCCATGGGGTGACGAGGGGACATGGGATAAGGGACAAAGAAATGGATCAGGCTGGGCAGGCTTTTACAGGGCTATTGGCTATTAGTTTGAAGTACAACACAGAATAAAAGCTGTGCAGCTCAGCCCCTGTTTCAGGGGATACAAACACACCGTCTCCCTTTTTGCCATCATTAAAATGTTGTACAACTTTTACCCAATGAACTTTCACCATCAGGCTGTGAGTTGTGTTTGCTTTAGCATGCCAGACTTTGACCGCCTTTCAGCTGGCTGATACAGAGGTCTTTTAATTAGTGACCAGCCAGGAAACATTGTGAACACATATGTAGGGCAATTGTTAGATGTAAGATTACATTCAAGATTAGATGGATTGAACTAAAAGTCACTGCCTTTCACTGGGACAAAGGGTCATTGTTAAACAATACCTTGCCCTTCCTACAGTGGGTGTATTGTCAGCTTTTGGCACAATGAAATCTTCTGTGTAACATGCCCTCTGGTATGTTCTTCCGCCTTCCTCATCTTAATTCTCTAATGCCCATCTCCCCATCTGTCTGTCTTTCTGTGTCTGTCATCTCTCTTTCTCCCTGATCCTCTGGTGGAAGCAGCTATGTGTGGAATGCTTCTTTCCCCTAGAATCTGGAAATCATGTCACCAGATGCCTGGCACTCTTTAAAGCTGCTCCCCTCATGCTCCTGTGAGACGGGAGAGGACCACCTTTATGTCAGCCGACTGTACCAACTATCTCTGTATCTTGCTCTCTCTGTCTCTCTCTCTCTCGCTCTGTGATCTTTGTTGCACGAACCACATGCTCACAGACATTCATCAAGCCATCTTTTGTTTTTTGTCTGCCTCCCCTCCCTTTCTCTCCCACATCTCATCAGCCTCCATCCCATTCTTTGCGTGTGAGTTGAAGGCGGTGACTCCGTACAGACGAGGCTTCTTCTGTGGAGACTCCAGCATCATCTATCCCTATGTGGAGAGCGAGGCCATCCCTGACAGCCTCCTAATTGCTGGCGGTATAGCCATCACTGGCCTAACGGTAAGACAATGATAGCTGGAACAGTGAGTTAAAAGTTATCACTTTAATATGGTATATTTTTTTATATACGGAGCATGTGTTTGTTTTAGTATAACAAATATACTTTCACTGTTCTAGTATTTGTACAGCTCTACTGTATGACTTATGTTAACCAGTATCTCTTGTCTTATTGCCTTCTCAGATTGCACTGGGTGAATGCTACCGGGTGCGTTTCCGAGGTGTCCACTCACGGGCTTTTGTGCGAAACTGCTATGTGTCATGCCTGTACAAGGAGCTGGGAAGCTTCCTGTTTGGTTGCTGTGTGGGTCAGTCTCTCACCAATATGGCCAAGCTAAGTGTGGGACGCCTGCGACCTAACTTCATGTCTGTCTGTAACATCACCTATGCGTCCATCAACTGCACTCCGGGCAGTTACGTGTCCCAGGTCACCTGCAGGCAGCCTAATCAGAAGATGATAGAGGAAGCAAGGTGTGTGCGCATAAGAGCTCAGAAAGGATTTGGTCTGTTTACTAAGGGAGGGGTATACTGTACAATAGCTTGAATTATGCTAATGTGTTAATGTGTAACCATTGGCATCTTTTATTGATTTTTCCCTTTCAGGAAGTCTTTTTTTTCCGGCCATGCTTCCTTTGCAATGTACACCATGCTCTATCTGGCAGTAAGTCACATCTACTTTTAAATACACACACACACACACACACACACATCTGGAATGTGACCTTCATATTCACCTGAGCGTGTGTTGTGTAATTACAGTATTTGGTACTGTGTTTACAGTGTTGGGGGTATATTACAGCTCTCACTTTCGTTTCAGCCATTAGAGACACCATTCCCTAGAGGCCAAGAACACTGTGTGCAACTTAACTAGATAAGCTAATTAAACATGCGCAAACACAGACCAAGACATGTGCTGTTAAATATATTCACACCTCCTGATCGTGAGGGAGGAGATCTTTGAAAGCAGCAATTCTCCAAAGGCATCCTGCTTCAAACTGAAAGAGCTGGTGAGACAGAGAGGAGGGGAGAGGAGTGGAGGGGAGTTAGAGAATGAGGGAGAATGTTTTCCACGGGGAACATGAATAGATGAAGAGACTACGCAGACAGAGGAGGCCTTGTTGTGGGTCTCATTTAGAGGAGGGTTGGAGGGCTGAATATGCCTGCTGAGAGATCGACAGGCTTCTTTCAGCAAGAGACACCCTCTCAACCCCCCCATCCACCACCACCACCTCCCCCATCCCTTTCTCTCACACTGCACTGCCCAGTAGTCATGGGTGCATTGTGGGAGAGAAACGACAGTAAGAGAGAGACAAAAGCACGTTATTAACCATAAAAAGTCCACATTCCACACGTATTCCCCCTCATTAACCCTTAAAATATAGTTTCAGGTGACTTAAATATTTGATTGTGTAAAGCTAAAATGAACGAAATGAAGAGAGGATGTTGCTGTGCAAAATTCAAAGACAGGAGAAAAGAAAATAACTGCCTCTCCTATTTGCACTTGTGCACTATAGAAGTCCAAATGAAAAGCAGCTCTAATCTGACCAGAAAGAGACAGGCAATGATGAGTAGGGGGAGACTGAATTAGAGGAATAAAAGGGTAAAATACTGAGGGGAGGAAATGGTCTGAGAAAAACACTCTGTGTTTGTTACCCGTTTTCTCTCCACTCTACATCTCACTCCATTGTTTCTCCACACACACACCGCAGGCTCAAACACACAGCCTTGCATGCAAGTTTGCTGCTTGCTAGTGTTTAAGCATTCTGTAGACAACCTGGAGAGATTGTGTCAAACCTGTAGCTGCGGACCGTGGCCAGGTGCTAGTGTTTAAGACAGGAACAGTGACACCTGCTCTCAGTTTGGGATAAGAGAGGGAAAGAAGGACCCGGTGAGGGTCGGCCCCACCACAGGAATGTAGGCCACATGCTCCACATGCTCCCCAGTGGTTGACGGGTCCAGACAGACCTTCCAGCCACCCCATAAAGCTAGCCCTGCCTCTGCATCACGCTCACCGTGACCCCATTTTTACAGACACAAACATCCATTCTGTACTGCAGCACTGGTGCAGGAGATGAGGATGAACAAAAGGAGGAAATGGGGCTTAGATAGTGTTAATGGACTCCTGCCAAGCTTCTCTTTCCCCTCTGGGTTCACAGACTGAGTGGATGTCCATGTTTCACTTAAAGGGCTCCGCCTGTGTTTATAGAACTTGAATTATAAGACATAATTATCAGATTATGTTTGTGGGGCATACATTAACACATAAGCACCCACAGGCATAGATTCACTTTTCTGTAGTAATTATAAAGTCAGTAACAATATAATAACAATACTTATTTTCTTTCTTGCAGTTCTACCTACAGGCACGGTTGTCGTGGCGAGGAGCTCGACTGCTGCGCCCACTAATACAGTTCCTCTTAGTGATGATTGCCATCTACACCGGCCTGAGCCGCATCTCTGACTACCGTCACCACCCCACTGACGTCCTCACAGGCTTCATCCAAGGAGGGCTCACTGCATACTGGGTGGTATGTCGAAAATCACTGTTGTCTAAATAGTCTTGAATAACAGCTATCTCTGTCTTCACAGGATTTGTTTCTTAGCTTAAACAATAGGCTCTCTCCCTCATTTTCCTGACTCTGATCTCTCATGGTGTTTATAAACAGTGAATGATTGACAGCATGTGTGGTCTATGTATATCTCCTGACATGTTTTGTGTCTGTGCCTGCAGGCCTTCTACATTTCCTCCATGTTTAAGCCCTGCGCCCATCCAGACCTGTCTCCCACTAGCATGTCCCTGGAGAGTCCACTGTCCAGCCAGCACACTGTCTGTTAGCAGGCACATGCAATCATTCCAGGAATCAGAAGATAAGAGAAGATGCAGAGAGACAGGAAGAATGTTAGATAGCACAGGTGAAGAGCAGAGAGAAGAGAAAGGGAATCATTCTCAGAGAATGATACTATTAAAGTACAATCTAACACATGCGTGCTCTTTTGGACATACTGATACACATACATTCACACAGTAATCTAACATGTTCACACACTCACACATAAAACACAAGAAGCACATTTGACTGTAAGTCAAACCCGTCCAGTGAAAAGAACTGCATAGTAATATTACAGATATTTTTTTATATATGAAAAAAAATAAAAATGTCTATTTTTCAAGAGAATTTTTAGAAGCTGCTAATGTTGATAGTTTCCAGTTTTAACTTTTTTGTTTTGTGATGGCAGGCATTTGGTCAGTGCATTTAGTTAGCTTCCAAAGCAGAACTGGTCACTCTTTGGTCTTGGGTGAGAGAGGAGAAAATGCCAGCCTGCTCTTTGTTTGTGATTCTTTGCTCAGCTTAGAAAACGTCACCCAGCAGCTGTGAACTAAGACCATTAGACCTCAGATGTACCAAGTGACAGAACTGGCAGTGATCAGGAACAAGCACTGGCTTCAACTTTACCTTGAGTGGCCTGATGTGCTCTAATCATTCTGCCCTACATCACTATGACTAAACAATAACCTGTACGTAAGCAAAGAAAAAAAAACAGTATTTGTGCTGTAATACAATGTGTAACCAAGGTAGTGATGGGGAGGAATCTGACTGAGTAACTTCCCTTCACTACCACTTTTCTGTACTAACCACTTTGACTGTGTCTCAGAGGTGGAGGTTTGACTGAATTTTATAACCTTTGACTTTTGCCCCTTGACTCTCTGAGCTGCACCTTGATTCATGCCACTCTGACAGGAGAGCCAAAGTGGCTGCGACCCCAGCAGCCCTCCTGTGCATCTTTATTAATAGCACTTGAACCTTCATAATGGAACCTTTTAATTATAATCAATATTATATATTTTATCACAAGTTTGAATAATCAGTGTTTATTTTTGTTAATGTCAGACTTATACGCTATATTTGTTTTACTTTTTTCTTGAAATTATAATTATTCAAATTGAATGTAAATAGCTATGTCATTTTATAAACCACACAGAATTTTCGAAAGTATTAGTTCCAGTTTTGGACAGTTTTTACATGTTCATTAAGTGTTTGTATTTACATTTGTGTCGATCAGGTACGGAGAGTTACTATTGTATCTGTTGTAACTACTAGACTGAGCCACAGATATTATCAGAAAGCTATATTTTTTGTGTTCCCAGTTATTATTTGTTTGTTTTGTCTGTGAATGCCAGAAAGGCAGAAATAACCACTGTACTCAAAAAACCAAACCAATAAAATGAATGTTGAATGTTTTTAACTTCTTCTGTCCTCTATTATTTTTAGTGTCAGCAAACTGAAAAGTGACACACCACAGTCCCTCTCATGCCTACAAGACATGCACATACTTAATCTCAGTGTCACAAAATTTGTGTCGTCTTGGTTGTCTCTGGCTCCTGGCAGGGTTGGTAAAGTAAGTCATTTAGCCATTTGTAAGTCAGTCAGCATACAGCCATACATTTCTTTTTTAGAAACAGGATACCAGACTCTGTGAGGAGGTTAGGAAATCTGGGCTGAAACAGAACGTAAACACTGAGTTTGTGTGTGGAAGCTTCCACTCCAGTGCTCTCCTAGTTTCTTTCATTACAACTCTCTCTCTCTCTTCCCTTCTCACCCGTCCTCGCTCTGCCCCTTCCCTTCTCTCAGTTCTGTTTGAGTGCAGTGGAGCATGATGGGCTGTTTTCAGGGGGTCATGCTACCATGGAGATGCTTAGCCAGATACAGGTTGGGGCGTCTGAGGCTTTTTCTTTCATTTCTTTTTCTCTCACTTCCAGGCAGAGAGAGGAGAATAAAAAGCAGCCCAGATCAGACAGAGGGCAAATTAGAGAAAGGGAAAGCTTCAGTAATGGGTTAGTGCATAATGCTGAGGTAAGGGGGACAGACAAGCAGGAAAAGTGGTCCAGTAATGAAGGGAAGGAGTAACGGAGCAGTTGGCAAAACTGGGATGGCAGATATGGGAGAATGAGGGTGTGGGGTGTGGGGTGTCAGGGTGGGAAGGAATGTGATTGTGGTTTTCATCCCTGTTTTGTTTCATAATACTGTAACTAAGGAGACACATTTCATTCCTGAGCAACGTATATGCCTGTGCTTGTGTGACAGGTTCTTGTCTACCTGTGTCTGCCTCACTCCTTGTTATTGTCTTATGTTTAGGTGTGTGTGACGGAGCTGAGCGAGAGGTAGGCTGCTGAGCTTATACACCCTGTCGACCATGACATCTCATTTACACTATGACTGACGTCCTCCTCACTAACCCTTTGGCCCTAATGGAAATGAATGGGGGTCACAAGCAGAGGCACATTCTGTATGTTCAGATTACAGGGGTCCAGGCAGAAGGGCCTCACTATTTACACTGCTGTGACTGTACACACAGTAGGAACAGTGGCCTGGCACTGTGGTCATTTAGAATGGGGGGTATTTGAACTCTTATATCAACAGGTGAAAGCTATTACTGTCCGCACGCTTCACTGTGAAAGAAAACTAAACCCACCTTCTCCCTTTTCGTCATACTTGGGGAATTCCTTGATAAGATTATGATTTTTGTGAAATTGGACAGGTGCAAAAATAGCAGGGCGGATGCTTGGGAGTGCTGATCCAAATCAAACTCTGATAAGTGTGCTGCGGAAGGCACGTAGCTCACCTGCATCTCTTCATGACTGAGGAAAGGACACTTGTATCATACATACATACATACATTGATAACATCATTAAGATATGTGCTGCTCAGCCAAAGTCCATTTACGAAACTCTGCCCCCTCTTTGAAGTGATGAAACTACCCCTTCCCATGCAGTATCCTCACAAAATTCAACCTATCTTTGTTTACTACCAAAAGCTGCTTAAGGCTGTGGATTGATTCAACTGTGAGGAGATGAAAAGAAATTTCCTTGCAAATGAATTTTTGTTAAGTAAGAGCTTTTCACTGTGGGTCTCCAAGGCATTACAGATGTAGTCTCTGGAACTCTGCTGACCTCTTATCCAGCTGTAGTTCAATTTTTAATAGAATTAAAAAGGATTAATGGGCTCTTCAGGCTTGCTCCCCCAGCCTCACTGCTATGCATATTTCTAAATCTCCCATAGTAATGAAAGTCAGTGAATGCACTAGCTGCAGCCATTAGGGGTGCAAGTGGGCACATTGTGTCCTGATATGAGTCTGTGAAAGGCATTAGTTTGCATGTATCTTCTTGCTTTCCCTTTCTTCTCTCTCTGCTCTTCAGGGATTAGGATGTGCCAAGCCATGTTGGCTCATTGAATAAGCAAAGAGATCAGCCCCAAAACTGATCTACAAAGAACTTACGGGAACTACAGGTGGATTTCAGCGCCACAGTCACTGCCAAATGTGGAAACTTTGTTGTGTGTTTGTGTACGTGCATACATGATTTATCAGTCCAGCACATATGCACACATACTATATGATAAGGACAGTGTCATTGTGTGATCTGATGAGGATAGCATCACTTACATACCGTGCTAGTCAACCGAGGCTGCACAATATTTTTGAAGCTTATATGAATTGCTAATGAGTTGTAGAGAGAGACAGTCAGTCACGTGTGTGAACATGTATGAGAGTTTGATGAAATACCTTCCTAGAAGAGTAATTCTCAGAAATATCTCTGTTACAAGATTTACAGTAGCATCCATTAATAGAAACAAGATATGCACAATTTTCTAAGAACCTTCTAAGATTTCCTGTCAACTTTTTAAAAGAACACTTCAACTTTTATGACTGCTCAGGCTGCACATTTCCTTGGGAGACAAATTGTTCAAATTATATATTTTTTAAGGTTTGTTGAAAAGCAACCATGCCTCAACATACCCATAAGCCACAATTTACCATCTTATAGGTCATACTGTTTTTTGCAAGGGTGAGGAGGTGTTACTTACAAAAGTACAATACAATGGAAAAGGTTACCTGATAAGATGTGGCGCAATAATGTGTGGTGTGTTTATTAGAGTGTCAAGCTGAATGTTTTAAGCAAGGGTGACCTTAGCTACCTGCAGCTTCTCTTTTGTTGAGGACGAGGTGTTTTCAGCCAATTATCCAGCACTTCCGCTCTCTCTGTCACCTGTAAAGTAAACCAGAAATTTAAATGGTCTTTCCTGACACAAGCATAAAAACGACCGGTAAAGATTTTATTCATAATCACAACAAGCGAGTTAGACTTTGACATAACATTCTTCAATAAAACAAGCTTATCTACCAAGACCTAGACAAGACACGTTGTCAGTAGAGATACCAAACCACTCTGTTTATATTGTGCGGTCTGAAGGATGAGAGATGTCTAGTGTATGTGTTTGTGTGTGTGTGTGTGTGTGTGTGTGTGTGTTCATGTTGATTCCATAACTTGCAGGCCGCTGAGGGCAGACTGGAATGCAAAAACAAGATCACGGGAATAAAAACAATAGTCAAGATCTGTGATGTGTCAGTGATGACTCGACTGCAGAGGAGAGGTGGGAAGACGATCCTGGGTTCCAAGGTCAACAAGCTAAGCCTTCCGCAACACACATTCACATGTAGTGGTTATGTAACAGTGACACGACATTCAGCCCATGTTAATACAAGCCGGGGAATCATAAAAACAGCCCATTCATCACTTAAGCAAAATACAGTCTATTACTCAAGTGGACCTCAAAAAGTTAGATGTATACAACTGACCTCAGTGCTCACTCTATAGCTCTAAGGAGATGATCTCACAAGCAATATGTCTTGGGAAAACATATCTCTTGTGTATATAAAACACTTTGGGTCAGTGTATGCCTGTGTCTTCATTTGTGTATTAGCATCTGTGCGTATGCTTAATCTGTGCTCACTAGACTGCGTGTTTATGCCTTAAAACGTGTGTGAGAATGCACATACCTGTATACACATATGTGCATATGCTTAAGAGGATGTTAAGGCCATAAATCACACTTTCTCTGACACATAACACAAACCATATAATCTCACACACTGTATACACCACTATACTCTCCCCCACACACAATCATACTCTCCTACATATACCATTTCACCCTCTATTGTAAGAAATGGGAGAACACTTGAACACACTCTGTATGAGCAATATTGATGTTGTTTATAAAAGAGGATTATTGTGTGCGTGAGTGGGATTGCATACACAGCAAGTCAAAGAGAATACTAGAGAAAGAGAAAGAATGATAGTGTTTGTGTGAGAGAGAATAGTGGTGTGTGGATTAATATAATGGTGTGTGTGGACAGTATGGTAATGTATAAAGTCTCACAGAAGAGTTTGAAGGAAAAACAAAATCTTACAATAACAATACGTGCTGAAAAACAATAAAATGCACCCTATTCAATACTCTCAGGGGTTTTGTCGCTAGAGTCTCACTTGGTCTGGTATGACCTGTAGCTTATGGCAGCTAATGTTAGCAATCTGGTACTATTTCACTACACTGTATTGAGTCACAGATGAATATTTCAATGGTTTCATCATAAATGTAAAACAGATAGTATGGGGAAATTCAATGTGTTATTATTCTGTAATTGCTTTTTGTTCAGCAAAATAACATAGTCTCCCTTTTGGGAAAACTGAAAATTCACCTTGTTTTGCTAAAATGACACCAAATTTGCCATAATTTTTCTGATTATTTACCATGTCTCCTTCTTGATGTATAAAGCTGTTGGCCAATGTGAGTATAAGAAAGTATAAATGTGTGTGTAAGAGTGAGCATGTAAGAGTTTATAGTGCAGTATACTGTGTGTGGGACAGCAAAGTGGTGTATGTGCCAGATCATGATGCAGAGTGTGTCTGTAATAGTGAGGATGGTGCTATTAGTGCAGCGGTGCTCCTAATTACAGTTCTCCTCAGGAACCAGCTGGAATAACACGTACAATTAAAAAACCTGAGATGCTGAGGTCACACTTACACTGAAGTACATTAGAGAGCCAATGAGACGTGCTTGTTGGAGCCCAGGAAACTGTTAAATACAGTGCAGGCTTCTCCTTTTCTGCTGCTGTGTGTGTATGTGTGTGTCTACATACTTTCATCTATGCTTTTATGCATGTAAGTGTGATGATAGCTTGGTGCCAATAGTGTACTGAGCATGCACACAGCAGACACCTGACAAAGCTCCTGTAATTCCTAGTTATGAATGAGGTGAACTAGTGAGTAATTTGTGTGTGTAATGCTGATCCTGTAATTGGTATATAGAGGGCAGTGAATACGGTACAGTCAGTAGCAGATATTATGTTTAACAGTAATAACTCATTATTAAATCTGTTGCCCATGCTCGTTTTTTCTTTTCATCTTTAATTATTTTTCTCTAAGTATCTCTTAAAATAAATGATATTTTCCCTGGTGGTATTGGGCAACAGGTGGACAGATTTTAAGATACATTGTTTACAGTTATTTGGTGTAATTCTTGAACAATGTCTGTCTGACAGTCACAGCTGCTGGCTACCATTCTTATTAGTGTTATCATTGGAGGGTGAGTTATGGTCGTCCCTGTCCTGTAATTATGTTTCTCCTTCCCCTTGGTCGTGGTGACAGATGATGAAGGCAGTGGAAAAGCCAGTGAAGGAAACCTCCTGTTGGAAGATGAGGAATGATGGCAGTGACAGCGAGACAATCCCAGACCTGGAACCACAGAGGTATCTACCTGTCTAGACACTGAACAGCTGTCTTCGGCTAGAACTCGCACACTGCAAAAAAAAAAAAAGGTCCACAAGTCAAAAACTTTGTCTCAAAAATTTAAAGAGTAATGCAACTTAACTTGTTTACAGTGCAAATCAGCTTTACTAATTAATGTTATTGAAATGAACGCCATTATCTTGGTACTAGTAATCAGTTGAGTGGTCAGCCTTACACAAGACCGGAGAGTTAAATTTTTACACACAATAGGCCCTCTTTGATATTTTGACTTGTCATAGCAGGAAAATCACAGATGGAACGAATAACCTTAATGAAGGCTCCACTTAATTTGAGTGTCCCAGTAAGGTAACAGGGCCCTGGAAGTGGAAGACCTAAATGGCACTCAGCCATTGTTAATGTTATAAATTTCATCAATCCTTTCATGCTATTACATGTCAAAATGTCATGAAAATGACCTATTGGCACATTATTGCATCAGTTTTAATGACGTTTTAAGTGTGTAAAAATGTACATTTCTTGCAGTGTGGTGCTCTCCTGCTCTGTTCTCCATTCCCCTCTTTCCAATTTTTCAGGTGAGTGCCTGATCGCCTCACTGATCCGCAGCACAGCCAAACACAAGGCTTTGTTTTTTTTAACAATAGGGCTCAGCCAAGTGTGAACAGCTACATAAGGGCTGCCTTAACAAAGCATGACAGTGACAGACAAACTGACATTTTACAGCGCTGCAGCAACTCCCCGTTTACAAATACCTGTCCTCTAAAACTCTGGTCATGTCACTCATAGCTTTAGGTGAGAGACAGTCTATGTACAGAGAGCAGCTCATAAACAAAATTAACCAAAAGGGTAATTTGATGTGAATGTCTTGCATACTTTCTCATGAGTCCACTTAGTGTGCATTGCATGCCAGTGCTTGCACATGTACTTGTTTGTGTGTCAGAACAAATGGTGGCGTGTGTGAGTTGAGTTGTATTGTATGCGTGTGTGCATGATGTGTGTAGTCTGTAGGTGTTTACGTGTGAGGCTACAGAAATAACAGAGGGCACAGTATAAAAATCCTGATTGTGTCTGAGGGATTATCCTTCACAATGTAGGGCTTTATCAGAGGGCCTGGACTGCTGTAACAAGACACCCTCGCCCTGGGTTCGCCCAGCCAAATACTGAAACTTACGCCAGCAACGAATCACAGGGGGGAAAGAAATGGAGAGAGTAAAGAAAAGACACACAGGGGAAAAACGATGGTGAAGGAGAGCAAAGAGCAGAGAGGGGGAGGAAGAGATGATGGGAAGAAAAGTGGAGTGAAAGGGAAAGTGGGAGAGTGAAACATACAGAAAAAGACAGAAGTTTAACTGGAGGCCATGCTTCAAAAAGAGAGGTTTGTTTTCTGACAGAGATCCCTCTCAGGAGATTGAGCTGGAAAACAGATTAATAGAGTCTGTCCAAGTTGCTCTCTGATATTGCACAACATGTGCCTCAGCACTATGTGAATAAGAGCTGCTGTGCATTATACTGTACAGCACTTTGATGTGGCTGTTTCCATGTTATAGCCTAATGTATGTGATGCAGCCTCACCAAGCCTTTATATTCAAACACTGATAGGTCCTCAGGCAGGGGTAGGTCTCTTAGCAGACTTTTTTCAGATGTTTCATGTTTGGCTCTGTGGAGGAGAGGTGTTTTTGATTGGGTTGTTTTATTTGTTTCCTTTTATGAGACTTTCTCAGCAGAATCAGGTTTCTGTGCCCAGGCTATAAGCATGCTCTGTAAAGGGGAGCTGTAGTTTTGGAAGTGAGGGGGAGAGTTGGCTGCTATTGAAGGGTCTTTAATATGTGTGTAGGAGGAGTAGATGAGGTGGAAGTGTACATGGTATTGTGTGAGGCCCCGTGACTTCATACATTCATACAGTATGTTCACATGACACCTCCACTCCTAGCACTCATGAAGCATATTCTTTCAGACTTGCTAATTTACTTTTATTATTACTTTTAGTTCATTTTTTTGGCATGTAGGTGCCATAATGTAACCACATAGCATGATTGAATATTTATGCATTACAGAACACACAGACACATCGCTATCCAGTGAGTGAGCTGGTTATGCCCAGATGAATGTGATTACTGTGTACATATTTCTCTGTATGCGAGTCAGTATGTCAGTGTGTGTTGGTGTTGGTGAGTTTCCTGTGCTCGCAGCGTGCAGATGTCCCTCAGTGATATCCAACCTGTGCCAGTGGGTGTTTCAGGCTTCATACTGGGCCGACTGGACAGACCAAAGTGTCTGTAACAGTCCCAGCATGATTTGCTTTTCTCTAAACTCACCTCTCTCACTCCCCTCTTTAGTCTTGCATTCAGAATGAGGGATTATGCTTAATTACCATTTTACCTGACAATGCTTTAACTAGCCACGTGTCAATCACTTCTTAGGCTTCTAAAGGCCTTTGGTGTTGCTCTCTGCTTGAATAATATAACTGGAAAATGTGTGTTATCTGTAGAGAAAGTCTAAAATACTCACCGTCAGGGTGTGAACATGATACTGTTTTCTTAAAAGAAGTCACTCCTGGCCCATATATGCTGTGTTGGTTGCGGTCGACTTTCTACCGGGTGTATTTTGAAACCGTTGTGGAGCTACGCAAACTCAAGCCAAGCAGGGTGCTGAGCAGCCAGCACTATTGTTTCAGAGCTACTCAGGATTCTCAGGGTGTTGCTTTGCCTCAGCTTTGACTCCCCTTCTCACACGCCCTGAATGGTGCACCCACTTCTTTCTTTTAAACATGGGTTCAAAATAGTGAACTGTACAAACTCTATGGGGGTAAATTTACCCCTGTCATTCTTTTGTTCCTAAAAAAACCCCTTACAAATACCAAAGCCAAAACTGCCTACCTTTCAAATTCAGAGTACTACCCTCATCCACATGGACAGAGGATGAGGGATTGAGGGGGTGGCAGTGAGACGGGAAGAGAGCTGTTTATCTTTCATCGCTGCTCTTATGAACTGAACAAGAAGGGAAGAGTTGAGACAGATGGAGAGGGGACTCAGAAGCAGCAGAATTGTAATTATTTACCCTAAAAGTCCTGTTTAGACTGTTTGGAATTCACTCCGTCTTTCAGACTACAGAACTAGATGCATAGTGTTTGTGGGAGTGTGAGCCGCGGGACAGGAGCGTTCATAGCTTTGTGTGTGTTTTCAGCCTGTCCTGCGTCATTGCTCCTCTCCTCTGTTTATGCAGGGGCTCTGTGGATATGGAGAGAGGGATGGTAGGATATCCAAGCCTCCCACTGTCACTTGATATCTATGGAAAATGGATCAGATGATTGGACAAGTCCACTTCCACATAGCTTCACATCAAGTCCATCTACTCTCTCATTCATGCCTGTTATGATGCTGTCATCTTTATCTCGCCAAGTACGATGAAGTGATCAAGAATGATGCAATGTTAAACTGGTTAGTCACAACAAATTGGCTAATAAGTAAATCTGCTTGGCCGTAATGTCACTTTATCTATTTCTATGTCAATGTGATAATTATGTTTAAGGTGGAAACTTGAGACTATGCGCTGGAGGCACTTTTTTGCTTGACTATGCTGGTGGACTACTGCAATGTAAGAGAGACATGGAAGGGCAAAGGAGAGGCAGAGAGGGACAGAGAGATGGAGTTAGGGAAGTAGACGGAGTTGAAGAGATAGAGAGGGGCCAGTATTGAGTGACACAGACTATGGTCTGTATTTTCTCGGTGGACCAGAGACGATGCAGTGTAAATGAAGCGTGCTGCACCATGGTGGCTTCTGCTTTATCTTCGCACTGTGTGTGTGTGTGTGTGTGTGTGTGTGTGTGTGTGTGTGTGTGAAAGGGAAATGACAGAGGCCTCTTTGAGCACTCAGTGGCCTCTGTTCTCTCATGGTTAGAATATGTCAGGAGGACTGCCATCCTCTGTCCACGACCCATCTCCAAAGAAATACGCAACACAAACGTGAACATGGATAAATACAAATGCGTCCACCTGAGTGGTAAAAACAGTCACAGTACAGAATTCATATTGGACGTGCTTATCCAATGACACATGTGTTTGTGTATATTTTTCAGAGAGCATGTTGGAACCACTGCATCTGTAAGATAGACTATTTGTTGTCCTCTCTTTATTTTAATTTTATTTAGAATGAAATTTAAACCCTGTGGCGTTTTTGTGTCTCTTCACAACAGGATCAGGGCGGTCTGTTCAACGTGTGTCTCCAACCTGTAGGACGAGGGCCTCCCCTTGTGTTTGGTGTGCACAACTACAATTCCAAAAGCACAGGAGCATTTGGCAATATAGCAGTTGTTCAACCAACAAGATATAAGATTAAATACCATGATAAGTAATTAATTCATAACTCAGGATAATTTGGCACAAAACCCTGGCACTATCCCGGATAGCCTGCATAATGGCTTATCTTATCTTACAAACATAAAAGAAAGTGGAAAATAAGAGCACATGGTTTCCCACACTGTATACTGATTATTATTATAATCATTATTATATTATATACTATCATTATTATATTATCTCATTGTTATAGCCCACTTGAAGACAAGTATCTTTGAACTAACACTAGCACTTTTGGTCATTAAACTAACTTGAGGTAACGTGACTTTCATCACTTCCTGCTTCTGCTACCGTATGTTTCTCCTTGGACAGTCATTTTAGTTTAGGGTGTGTTCTCTTCTTTCCTTCGACAAAATGATCCTTCAAGTTTTTCTAATTCCAATCATAATTATACCATTGTGTATCGGAAAAACACACGGTAAGAGATTGAGCATTGTGAATATGTATTTCTCTCCTGTTTTTCTGTTTTTGCTAGGGTTATTCTTAACCCTTCTCAGGTAACTGTGAGCTTTGCTAATGGCGTTCCTGTTGGTATTATAGGATGTTTATAGAGAGGCTAAAAGTTTGTTAATGATACACTGTACAACTCTGTTGTCTCACAGAATGCCATCGAAGAAACACTTCTTGCAACGACATTAAGAGTGACAGATATGCTGACGGATTCAAGTTCTCTTATGTATGTCCTGAGGGAAGTGAGATTTCCGTGTCGGAGAATGAGGTATTTTGATTTACTTTTAAACTCTGTAGTAGTCCATAGTTTTGTTTTATAAAATAATTTTGACAAAGGCTTTACGATCCTTTATGTGTGTTTTTGAAGGAAACAGAGAGACAGAGAGAAGCATATATATATATATATATATATATGTCTATATATGAGAAAGGGAAGTAATAAGAGTGAAAGTGAAAGTTTATCACTGACAAATAAGTCTGTTACCTGCCCATGTTTTTGTACTGAAAGTAAGCTTTTTATTATTTTCCCAACAGACTGTGATTGCCCATGCTGTGCCTGGCAAGCCAGTCCACTGCTCCGCTGATAAAGTGATGAACATGGACAACATTTCGGTCATCACAATAGGCTGCCAAGACCTGCAAGTAAAATGCATCTTTCCTTATGTGAGTCTCCCTCTATTATAATATGCACACATATGAAGAGAATCAATAATAGTCTAGGTTTGTTTTGTTGTAAATGTGAAATATGTACTCTACACTCTCACAATATAGACTTTAATTTTGCTTTTTAGGGAGGGCGCAATGTTAACGAGACCTGCTTTAGTTATATTACTGGTAAGGCCATAAGATGTTGTAAATAACTGATTTACTATTGAATTTTATCTTACATCGCTGATCATAAATACATTTGTATATATCATATACATGATGTATTTCACCTCTCTACCTTAAGAGAAACTGAAGAATCTGGATCCCAGCCCAACATGGGGCCTCATCAGTGAGTGGAAGTTCATTCTGAGTAGTTATTCTAGTGCCTCACAACATTTTTGTTGGCAATACTTTGAATACATTTTCTATGAAATGCCTCAAATTAATATTTGATGATAACATGTTTGCATTTTGTCTGTCGTCCAGTCGGTGTCATTGTGCTCATTGTGCTCATGGTGGTCATTGGGATGCTTTGTTGGTGTTACAAAAAATTTAAGTGAGTTCTATTCTATTTGCAATAACAATCAACTGTTAATGTCATTTACACATTTACTACACAGTTTCTTGCATGGATTCATAAATATTTGTTTGTTTCTTGTGTCAGGGAGCAGCAGGGCGCAGCCACAGTTTGTCAGTTCAGACGGACTTCCTCTTGTCTCAAAGGGACTTCCCAGGCAGAGACAGGAGAAACTAGGTCAGTCTTACTTTTCACATATGTTCCAGCTGGCACTGTTCATTTGAGCACACATAAATTCTTTCATTCTGTTTCAATAAGTTAAATTATGTTCAATACATATCCATATCAACATCTAGCCAACCACTGACTTTTTACATGAGACAAAGTTGGTCAATGGTAAAAACTTTTTCCTGCTTAAAGTTCAAAACTTGTTTCAAATATTTTCTTCAGCTGAGCTGCTCTAGAGAAAAAGTGAATTGGAAACAAGTAAAATTAATTCACTGACAATTATCTTACTCCATTCAAGACTAACTCATTTTAACTGGACACCTAACTAACTTTATGTTTGAATGTCCCTTAAAGGCACCATGAAGGAAGTGACATCCAGGAGGTCCCAGCTGTTATCAGGTGAGCTTATAAGGAAGGTACTTTCACCACAGATCAGTGGAGTTGAATACATCCTCATGTTTTCTTCTTCATCGTAGGATGAGTAAAATACCATCTGCCACTTATACATGTGGAAGTGATGAAAATGATACTGAGGAAGATAACACACTTGGAAGTGTGCTTGTTCACAGGTAAGGCTGCCATATTAACAATATCCACTCTGACCTCTTGTTAGTCTGCTTGTCAAAACCGTCAATGTGTGTTTTTTTTAAATAACAATTGGAGGTCTAGACTGTAATCTGCTAAAAGTAACCTTTGTCTCCATAGTATTGATCCTAAAGCTGATGGCAAGACTCCTCAATCCCCTAGTCTAGGCTGCAACTTGAGCAACGAGGGAATCCAGCTGCCTAAAAAGTGAGAAGGAGAATTGTTTACTTTTGCTTGTAGCCTATTTTCCAATGAAGATTTAGGTGAAGTGTCTGTTTAACTGAGGAGGCGGTGAATGAGATTTCTCATAACAGACTCAGTGCCATTCTTATCTAGTATTTGTTTTGTAGTGAAGACACAGGTACTCCTGGCGCTAACAGTGACTCTAATCATCGAGCCATGCACAGGTAAGCTTTTGATATTGGATGGATTGTCAGTGTGTTTATTATCAATTCTTTTTTTTATTCAATCATTGCTATTATTTAACAATTATTGCAAATGTCTGCCTCAGGAACTTGAGGGATGATCCAGGAGGAGTGAATGACAACACAGGAAAAGACATTGTTAGGTAAGTCTGTAGTCTAACAATTTAGATAATCATATATAATGTAATACAGTTGAAGAGATTTTAAAATTTTTGTATTACATTCATGGCTCTTTTAAGAGCTGTTAGAGTGTGTGAGGTGAGAATGTGTCCTACTGGAAATGATTATGTATGTATAGCCTCCAAGAGGTTAATCACTTCTTATTAGTAGTATTATTCATTGTATCAAATGTAATTGTTTTATATCAACCCCCAGGTTATGTTAGCTTCTATTTAGGATGTTTGCAAAATGATTTAAAAAAACGCAGTGATATATGATAAAAGCTAGAAAGATGTGATGCAAACTAAGAATGTGCAGATGAGATGACAATAAGCAGAAAAAAGTAGAGTTATTTAAACAGCCTGCCAACATGCCCTAAACCAAAATCTACATTTTCATGTACTATGACAGAACTGACAGATAAAACTATTATTTCCTAAATATTTGAGTTGAACAAGTTGTCATCCTGGTAAGTTAGTCAGATGCCAATAGATTGATCTCAAATCAAATCAAATTTAACTTTAATTGTGTCCAAAAACAAGTGCAAAAAATGCATAGAAGCATTGAAGAAAATACACACAAAAGCACAAACACAAACAAAAGCAGGAGAAAATAACTCAGTACTCACCCTGGGTTTTTCTATGCCCATCTGTTAACTGATGACGGCTGCGCATTCTTCTCCAGGATCAGGGAAAGGCCCAATGGATGGACTCTTGGTGATCGTGGTCCTGAAGATCATGAAGGACAACCACTGCTGTCGAATCAGGGGTGAGACTGCCTCTTGCTCTCTGTCACTCTGCACTCATAACTGTGCCCAAAGAGAAATCTCTGTCACTTTCCAATTTCCAGTCTCCTTCATACCTTGTTTCATTTTGCCTATTGCTGCTGTGTGGATAGCTGTCAGGGGTAACTTTATGAACTGCTCCCCCCATCCCCATCCCAAATCTGAAGAGCCAATCTGAACTTCAGAACTTGTCTGATGTCTGCTTGGAAAGTGAGCATAAGCCGAGCTTTGCTGTAACTGTGCAGAGGCTCATGTCTCCATTCCTTGTTGTTTCTGTCTCCAGAGCTGCCTTCCCAGATTTTGACAAGACAAGTGAAGCCGCCTTGGTGAACAAGTGTGGCTTTGACCCAGACCAGGTCAGCAGGTGCTCTACTGCACCAGTAAGTAGGAAGCTTTCTATATATGATTTATTATCTTTTTTATATTAAAACGCTTTTTTTTATGTTTTTGTTTGATTTAGCAAATGTTTTGTTTGATGCAGGACACTGACGTGGAGTCAACACCCAACACGAAGAACTAGTATACTGCAATACTGATTTATAATAAATAATAATAATAATAATAATAATAATAATCTATATTACATATATACAACATAAATTGTTCTGGGTATGTGGTACATTTACTGGCAGCTACTTTTGGATCAAGTCCAGCACTTTTGTTTTAATAATCATTTTCATCCCATGATGCTTTGTTCTCTTGATGAGCATGCTGTCTTTTTTTTCACACTGTTAGAAGATATATTTTTTACAAGCCCAGTGTGCAGAATTTTATATGATTACAACATCTCAACAACACAACAACAATTTAATTTGCCAAATTTTGCCATTTTGCCAAATTACCTGGCAGTAATCACATTATAGGTTGATTGATGAAATGAAAAACACTGGTCTCATTAAAAAACAACAAGAATGAGAATATTAAGTATAATATATAATTAATAAGTGCATGACCTGACCAAAGGATGGGTGGACCGAAAACATGTCACAAAAAGTACCACATACACAGCATTGAGACAATTTAATAATAATGTACATTATATTAATGTATCTATATAACAGGTATAATGTATAGTATAAATACATATTTTTAAACTAAACACACACATATATATATATATATATATATTATATATATATATATATTTTATATATATATTATATAAAATGTTCTATATTATATTATACCGTATTAGAATGTACGATATTAATAAGATGATGCCTAACAAAATTCATAATGTGTACATTATGTTTCTTTTTTTTCTATTGGAGTTTTACTACATGTAATTTCTTATTTACCAGTCAGTTATAAGTAAGCCTGTCTTTACTCCATTGTCGCTGCTTAATCTAGCAACATGTTTATTCTTACCACCTGAATCACGACACGCTTTGCTTTCCACTCTGCATTTGCATATTCGGATATCTTATTCTGTATTTTTCTTTTGTTTTTATATACTCAGCTGGATTGCTTTTGCTTATCAATTGATACATTTTAAATATAGTAATAATGATAATAGTTATTTAAAAAATAAGAAATTCTTGTAATGAATTTTGAAATAAATTGTTTACTCCACCCTGGATTTCACTGCCTGGTCATTTTTACTAAAAAGAACACTACACCTGAAGTGTCAATTTTATACCACAAGGGGGCAGTAGTCATGAGTGCTACAACACTGAGGTTCATAGACAACATAATTACACCTCAATTAATGCGTATTTATTCCAGATTGCAGTAGCTTCAGAATTCGTGAATGTACTTACACCTTATGTTTACATATTGTATTTCTATGGGCTATAATGATTTTGTTTAAATAAATCAAGGCCCCCTTATAGTACTGTTGATTGACTATTGTGTGGTTCTTTTATGCAATCAGTGTCTGTGTTTGGATTGATTTAAGTGTTATATATGTAGGTTACAGTATTTAAAAGATTTGTTTCTCCTGTGGCTTGATGTATGGTAGTAATTACAGTTACACACAAACACACAGGGGTTTGGGCTGAATTTAATACATCTCTTTTCTCTTCTTATCTCTTGGGATCTACTGAGAGTTTCTGTGAGTCTTGGTTAGTTCATGTCTGATTCTTTTTTAAGCTTCCATAAATGTGCAATGACCTTGAAATAATAAATACCTTTTAACCTCTCAGATGGACTGAGTACCAGGAAGCGAGTGTGTCAGGGGTTAGAGGCTTTGTTGCTCATGTTTGGTATGAGAGTGTGTGAAAGTGTTACGGTACCACCGGTGAAAAGGGTGATTAAATGGTCAAGGCCTTAGAGCCTCCCCTCTCAGGGAGTTTCACTGAGGGGACACGAGCGAGGTAGGAGCTGGGCAGATGGGTGGATGGGTAGGGGGTGAGTTATCACATGCAATCACACATGTACAGCGTACAGTATGACATGGAAAAAAGAGGTACATGGGAGAGGCTGTAATTATGGATGAATCCTGTATGCTCTGATGCACATAATAATTAGATATCAGCTAATTAGTTACCAATCACACTCCACTGTGAATTATATTCTGTTCAGTCAAGGAAACAAAACTCAGTGGGAGTTGAACATAGATCATACCACATCTGGGATAAGAAGGCTTAAGGGAAGCTAGATGGGCTGCAATAACCCAGACACTTAGGTGTGTTATCCCTAACTGATCTCTAGTTGATCACAATGTTTATGCTTACTCTGGAGTGCACTAAAGGTTTCCTACTGGTGTGTGCTGTTGTGGCTTAACAGACAGCTGCAAGCAAACAGTGTTGCATTCAAAAGTCAGTGAGCTGTATTCACACGGCAGTTATTAAAAGATTACATCGGGATCACACTACACCGTATGATTAATTAACCTTGACTGATGCTTTGTAAAGCTGGATCCAGCTGAGCAAGTATGCCCACAGGTCTGCATGTACATACAGATACATATGAGATGGTTGAAAGCATCACTGTAGCTGGTCTCTGTAATACTGACTTAGGGTCACTGTAGTGAAACAAAGCCTTGCTTTTTTCCAGATTAGTATGGGACCAGTCCTCTCATCCTCCCCACTGTGTAAAGCTCTTACTAGTCCCTGTCCAAACACTAAGAGTGTTGGGCCTCTAGGTGTTGCCTCCTAATGTGAAAGCTTGCTTTTTTCTGCATCTCTTTGATCACTTTGTGTAGTATGCTTTGGACACAGACCAGTGTTTGACAGCATCATCATCCCAAGCAGCAGGTCAAATCTGCATATGCATACAGTGTGTGGTTCAAAGGGGAGCTGACTCAGGAAGGGGCTGGGTTGCTTGGCTTCAGTCCCTGCTTCCCATGGTGCACAGATGAGCAGCAGCACAATGCTGTCGTAACCTGCAGGACAGGCCATGAATAAAATATGACCTCTGTATTAGTGCTTAAAGACGTCTTTTCATTTCC
This sequence comes from Maccullochella peelii, assembly GCA_002120245.1. Taxonomy (NCBI): domain Eukaryota; kingdom Metazoa; phylum Chordata; class Actinopteri; order Centrarchiformes; family Percichthyidae; genus Maccullochella; species Maccullochella peelii. The sequence goes on from LKNJ01000904.1 coordinate 23,544, forward strand.
AGTTTGAATCACGAGGTAGGTATATTGGAGTTTATATGTATATGGTACAGCGAAGGATTAATAATAATTTCTGTGTGCTGTTATGCTTTTATCACACTGGCATAAGCACACAAGCAATTATGCTGTACATCAGCATACAACCACACACACACACCACAATTGAGCCCCTTCAAGATATTCCCAGTGAAACCCTGAAGAATGAACAGTATATATTTTAAATAGTTTTTTATTAATATGTGCTGATACAAGGTCGCTCTGACCTGCGATGATGCGAACACTCACAGAAAATCATCCCCTTTGGCCCAAACAGCTGTCAAAGCAATGACCGTGAGAAGAAAAAAATCAAATAAAATATAAAAACACCATTCCTCAAAGAAAATAGAAACAGAATCAAGGTATTATATTAACTTCAGTTTACAAATGTCTCAGTGGTACATGATAAATTATCAATTTCATTAAAAAAAAATCACAGAAAGCTCTGGAAATGGTGCAATATGTAGAACCTCCACATGGCGTTTCTACCAATGCCTACAGCCTGCTATGTAAAACCACTAGCACCCAATAATTCATTCTCATAAATTTCAGGGATGTCCAATACTGACCAGGTTAATTAATACAGCCCTTAGCTGCTACTCAGAATATCCCATTCACACCTGCTATAGCCAGCCATTCTACCTCTGATGATGGACACAGACCGTCTGGGGCAGCATTTCCTGGCCTGTCCCATGACGATCACTAAAGCCATGGGCAGGCACATGCAGGCACAATTCAGCTCCGCCCCACTCTCAGAGACAGTGCATCCAGTGGAGGAAAAGGAAGAAAAAGAGAAAAGCATGCCTACAGATTCAGCCTGCTGTATGTGGAAGGATGTTAACAAGTAAACAGCAGACCCATGTCTTTCTCCACTTCAGTGTAAAAAACTACCTAACCTGACTGAAGATGTGTATTGTATATATGTCTGTTGTTTTGGTTTTGGACCATGGGATTTCTATGTAGAATGGGCCTCACATGTTTAGCATTTGGAGAACCCCATCCTACCCAAAAGCCCCTCTGTTGTCGGTCCCACCCTGTGCATCAAAAATGGCCGCTGGCCTGAATTGATGGCACAGCTCCACGGACACATATTCAACACAAAAGAGAAACAGCACAATCCTCATCACTGGGTTTATGCCATACCCTTACATATTCTTAAAACTACACTATAAGTACTGTATAGCAGTCATGTGGACACGTAACAAGAGACCAATAACAAAATAGTACTACTTTATCATTGTTTACATTTGCTTTTTAAAAATCTCTATAGGAAAATCCTGTCGCATTTGTTAGCACTCTAAAAATCTGGATTTAATCGGCTGATGCGGCAGTGGATTCATTTTCACATTTTTTTAAGGAAGCATCCATTAGACCAAACAACAATCACATCATCTTTCTTCTTCTACAGGCAGATTTGTTTTATCCTATGAATGAACTTGAGATCTGACATGCCAGCTTAATCAATTTAAACAATAAACTGATAACCTCTGGACTGCCAACCACCAACAGAGAGCCCCCTGAAACAAAGCAGCACATCCATCTCCTTATCTTCAGATCCAACCCTGCACAGCCTCACTGCAAACCCCCCCCCTCACCAGCCATCCCCTCTCTCTCTCACTGCCTATGGCTATGAATTTGTGTCATCTGTGACATCTCAGCTGCATTCTCGCTCTGTCCCCTCTTGGGCCAGTCTTTGCAGACATAATGACAGTCTGCTCCTCCGCTGCTGTTGAACTCACACATGCCACACAAATCACTGGTAAGAAAAAAAAAAAGGTCCGTGTGAAAGGGTCAACTGCAAGTAAACGGACTGTAGGCCTGCTGGGACCTCTGCTGTCTAATGATAGACTGAACAATGCCATAGCTCACTCTCCACTGACACTAAACTGCAGGGGTGAAATAGCACTGTGTCAAAGGTTGGACATCCCACCTTTTAAACAACTTCCCACCTAACCACTGAAGCACAAGCACGTTAGGCTTGCCACCGTCATGGAATGGGAATTGTGTTAAACATTTGCAGAAAGAGACAGACAAAGAGAGCGGGGGCAAGTTCACTGCAGTAAATTAGTACCCACAGTGTTATTATTGTAATCAGAGGCTTGGAGGGATTTGAATGATGGAGAAACTTCCGTTGTGTGCAACAGCATGGGCCGCAGACCTTCTACTGTATAATCACTATCATTTACCACAGTACAGCACTCCTCTGTTTATTGAGATATTAATCTGGGATAAACAAAGCTTTTGACAAAACAAATTAACACTCTCAAAGAAGTGCTGCACTAATGGAGTCCATTGAGATTGATATTAAAATGTGGATGAGATGGGGGGAGAGGGAGGACAAGAGAAGGAGCTGGGAGGTGCTGGAAAAAAGAGAAGCGGGCCCAAGGTGACGCACATTCCTCCTCTCATGGGGAGTGTCTGTCTAAACAGTGTTTCTCCCTGGGGCGGGTCCCAGCTCAGCAGCAGAGATCAGCATCAGCACATTATGTCAAATACAATGAGGGAGGGATGGTGTTAATGATGATGGTGATGAGAATGATGAGGATAAAGATGATGATGGCCGTCTTGTGTTTCCCATTAACACTTCCACCCTGGAGTGAACTGTTTTATCTTCAGTCCTGCTTGTTAAAATACATTCAGTTGTCCTCAGCTGACCAGTGAGTGCTGCCTCGGTACGGTGCCCCACCACTGAGCCATAAGATCCGTGCTTCACATTGTCCAGCACTGCAGCAGAGCAGAATACATGTGCATATTGTCTTTTCATTTGTAAACACAAACAGCTCCCAGGTTCAGCTGCAAATCCAAGTCATGAACCATCAAACTAGTATTGCGCGTGTTCCCCCTATGGCTCAAGTGATGATACTAGGGCCTTCTTTCTGAGCCTCATCGCGTTCTGCGGCCCATACAATGTTACTTACACAAGTGATTTGAATAACAAGAATAAATGGTGGCAAATCCTTGTAATCCCTCTCCCTTATCTGTCTTTAACCCTCTCTCTTTTTCAGCCCCAGGAGCCACAGCTAAAAGCTGTCCTTTGGGTTCTCTTAGAAGTGGGACAGTCAGGCCCTAGCCAAATGTCACATTGCAGTGGATGCATCTATTTTCTGCTCACGTTCCGTCCAAAACATCCCACTCTTTCGCTTGCCGCAGGTTTACGAGGGAGACAGTCAAAAAAAAGAAATGCCATGAATAAATCAATGTGAATAAATATTCCAAAAACATACATAAAAACTGATAAATAAACCATGACAAATACCTATAAATACAGCGTAGAAGAAGGCAAACTCTCAGTTTTCTTTAAAGGTCAGACAGATTTCAGCTGAATGAAAGGAGCCTCATAAGCAGCTCTCTCTTGACAGCTAATTTCTCAAATGTATCGCTTGCATAAGGTGGCATTATTGGAAACATGTTCCTCCCAATCGGTCAACCCTGCTTGTCACTTTCATGGTATATGTCACGTCTCTTGAGGCGGTCTGATTTCTCCCGTCCTCCTTGTACCTGAACACCACGGCAAGAGCAACTTCCATTTGAGGCTGAGAAGTGATGGCAGCTCTCTGAGATGAGTATCCCCCTTGTCTGATGTGCATTCAAGTCATGTCACAAAAAATAGCCTTTCAAATGTGTGTACACATACAAAAGTCTGGTGCACAGCACGCACACACACTTGACACTCAAAACACACAACCAGCCATTCAGACACATTCATTCTTAGACACATGCACACAAACACATGCACACAGGAAATTAATGAATTGTCACATTAGGCTCTGGAGTAATGCTGAAACTATCTTTAAGAAACAGCAAAATGCAATATTCTCTGATAGCAAAACAAATGTCATTATCATACATGCTAAAACCCATGTTGTTAAAAGTATGTAATCTGGTTATATCTTCCAAATAATACAAGAACAAACCAAATCACTTTATGGATGCTGTCGTTCACCCACAATGCTTTATCGTGCCTGTGAGGCACAGTATGACATTTGACGACATCTATCTCGCTTGCCCAACACCTCCTGCCCTCCGCTGCCTTCGGCAATTCCACCCTGGGAACGTCAAAGGTCAAACATTAACAACATGTAACGGATTATATTACATAATAATTGTGCCAGGATTTTTTTGTTCCATTTTTCATTTGTATAAATAAAATCTACTACACATTATAATCTGTCTCTCTCTCTGCCTTTCTCTCTCCATTGGATCACTATGGATTTTTCACTGAACGGCACAGTGCTGGGGCACAAGAGCGAGAGATCAAGCAATGGGGGAGAGAGATAGAGTGTATCATTCAGGTCACAAAGTCCAAAACATTTTATTTTTTTCTTTCGTCGGTTTGTTGCAGTACAAGAAGTCATTTTTCATAGTATTTGTTACTTTTTGTTGCTTTTGATCATCTGGTGTCTCTATTTACATAGTAGGAATAAAGTAGATTCATGTGTGGTTCCTATGTACACGGTTATACCAATTGGTCGACCAGTGCGTTTGTGACGTTTACAGTCTTGCTTGTCACAACCACACACAGGAAACAAGTCCACTTCAACTGGCTAGGCTCTAACAGCAAAGTACAGGGGGAGGGGGCGACACTAGTCCGCTCTTGCACCCCCTAGAGGATGCAGACCCAAAGTCAACAAATTGAATACTCTCTTCAAAACAACAGCAAGGCAGTCATTTAACTTTTCAAATGCCTAAAGCAAACAACCAGAGAGAACAGTGGAGAGGATTGGCCAGTCTTATGGATGCAGGTTCTCCTGCTCTGGATGGGTGGTGCAGTGCCTCCTCAGTCTCCGTCTCTGCCTCGACTCCACTTCTGTACATAGTCATTGATTCACAGCAAGTGAAAATGAAGGCAACTACACTGAATCAGCTCCCACTGCCTGCTTAGAACAAAAGCTCTTGCTCCCTTTTACTTAGATGGCGTACTGTTTTCACTTTTGATGTTCAGTAATGAGCACTTCTGGATGAGTGAGCGTATATATGTGTGTGTGTGTGTGTGTGTGTGTTTGCCTCATGAATGTTCTACTTTCTGTTCTGGCTCAATAAAAGATATTTTTGGCAACAATGAAGAGCTTTCTGTGAGACATTTTTTAGGTTAAAATAGTGTACCATTTTCCTGTCTCCACAGCTAACTACTCCTATCAAATGATGACTCAAAAAAGACCTATGGATGGTACGAAAGGGAAATGAGATAAAGTATAAAATGATATTCCCATCTCCGGGGGCAGGCCTGAAGAGGAATTACATAAAAAACTTTAACAAAGTTTTAAAGTTTTGAAATATCTGAAGGTAAAGGGGGTGGATCGGTACATTCAGAGTGCTGGACTTGGCCTTAGGGTACCAAAGGAACTGGGGAGGACTGGGGTTGGAGAGAGCCGGTGAATGCTCTGGGAAAAACACCCATCACTCATCTCCATAAGACGGGGGAGGACTAAGGATAAAAGCTGATTCTGCAGAGTCAGCCACGTCTCCTCCAGAAGGTCACTCTGTTTGCTCTTCTGTTAGTTAAATAAAAGTCAAGAGAAAGAAAGGCAACCAAACAAGCAGAAAGTGGAGAGACACGAGAACAAGGTGAGCTAGGAGGCGGCTCTGGCCATCACATAAGTCCCCAACTTCCTCCTTCAGGCTCCAGTCACAGGCTGGTGACCAGCTGCATCTGTCCGTCTCCCTCGTTGTGGGCAGGCTCCTGAGCCTGGTGTCCCTCCCCACTTGGTCTCCGGGGTGGGGCCTGGTAGAAGGTCTGCATGGGGGCCCCACGAGAGCCCAGGGCGGGCCTCCCGGAGCTGTAGTACAGCTCTTCAGGGGGCTGGGCCGAACGGGGCACCACCTCCAGGGGCTCAGGACTGCTGTCGGGATAGGGTGAGTCTCGCAGGTTGGTGATGCTGGTGTACAGGGAGTCACGGGCAGGGGAGTCTGGCGCTCTGTTGCCTCCCTGCCCGCCAGCACTCTGGCCACTCTGGCCACTGTGGCCCAGGCTCTCGGTGAGGTCAGCCGTATAGCTCTCTGACTCCTCTGGATCGCTTTGGTAGAGGACAGACTGAGCGCGCTGCAACAGCAGGGGCTCCTCCAGAGCTTTATAAAGCAGCTCCACATCCTGCGGGGTGCGCTGCCGCCCCTCTCTCAGAAAGTCCTCGTCTTCATCCATGCTCATAGATGGTTCTGGCCCGACTCCTGTTGTCCCCCGGCCAACCCCACCGTGAGGACGTCCCCTGGCCAAGCTGCCACACACCCTGTCTCCTATATCTCCTCCTCCACTTCCTCCTCCAACACCACCTCTCAGGTTGTTGTGCACAAGCTCAGAGATGATCATTTTCTCAAACGCCGCAGCATCAGAGAGGTTTCGTCGTATTCCTCCGCCTCCAAGGGCCTCTGAGGTGCGGGGATTGAGGAGGGGTGGGGAACTGTCCCCGCCCCCGCCACCAAGGAAGTCACAGCTACCCCCGCCTCCACCCCCTGGGCCACTGCGCAGGGAGTAGCTGTTGTTGAAGTTACCATTCAAGGGCAGGGTTTCCATCCCACAGGGTTCGCGGGCCTTAGATAACGTGCTCTCTGGACCCAAACACAAACAGAAGAGAGACAGTGGACAGAGGGTTTTGGCATTATTATCACACAGTCCGATTCAAGCGTCAGTAAGTGAAGAAGGATACATATCAGACGGTAAAATGTAAGCTGGAGTAGTTTACAGTGACGTGAACTGAGGTGAATTACACTTACTTGGGTCACGGAAGGTTCCTGTTCACACCAGAGAAAGTCATGTGGAGTGAATAAAATGAAAGACACTAGTCAGTAAGTGCTCTTTAATGATGCAACATTAACTTGATGTATTCGTTTTTAAGACATTTCAAAAGGGAACCATTAACAGAATAAAAAATACCTTTGTCCATCAGCCCCTATTCTTTTCTCTCTGTCTCTCTCACACCCAAGCTTCCAACTCTTACCTCACGCAGGGAAGTGCAGAGGACTTTAGGGAGGCAGGAGCCCAAATTTACAAAAGGCAATTTTTGCAAATAATTAAATAAATATATGTCTGGAATTATTATTTTTGGGACACTGTTAAAGAGATACTAAAATGTATATATTTAAAACAGGGGGGAGACATGACTACAGATATAGTTTTAACTATAGATGTTTGGTGTAACCTGGGAGTGGAACAGGTAATGTGACTGAGGAAATTAACCTGCACTGACTGCACCGCGCCGCGCTCAGCTGCTACAGTTACATAATTCGAGGTAAAGTAAAACTACAGAGTGTTTTTAAAAATAAGCATTAGTTGGGGCCATCCTCCCTGTTGGGCCACCCCCCCTGTTAAAAATTAACAAATCACCGACTGGTAGAGGGCATCGCCCAGGAGCACCAACCTCCCGACCGGATATTTTAATTCAGTCAATATATCTGTTCAGCAGGGCAGGCTGCGTGCAAACAGGAATATATTTATTTATTAAAAAAAAACACCCCCCAAAAAGGGCACTTTCTCAGACAGGAGCTCAAGCCCCTTTTGAGGTCTATCTATGCACGTGCATGTCCACACGCACAAACACATGCACAGTCACATTAACTCAGATTTATGCAGACTTAGTACTGTTTGTTTGACTCCATATACCTCCAACATTAACATATAAGCCACATAAAATATATATTTATTTACTACTGTCAGTGATACCTGGATACATACATAATTCATATAAAACCTTGTAAAGTAGCAGTAATGTTCTTTTTACGACTTCCCTCCAACACACCAAAGATGTTGTGCTTTTTCTCCTAAATTACCATCACACAGCAAAGAAAAAGCCACAGCCGCCCAAAAAGTGAGAAGCATGTTCATTTTTTAAATTTAATGTGTAGTATGACTTTAATCAACGTTCTTCTCCAGTGGTGGTGTGGGTAATTAGACATTCTAATGAAGTGCTCCCCCTACTTCCTCTCCCACTTTCTTCTAAAAATGTCTTGGCTGCCAGGCCTGTGGCCATCAGGCTTGACGTATTGTGCGGAGAGGCTTTAAAATATTTAACAGAAACGCTGCCTTAAATTTCAGTCCTCAGACACTGGGCCTGATACTCTGCGGGTGCTCACTCAGCTAGCAACCAGCCACACACATCATAGTTCTCCATTACCATGTGAACTGTAGTGGAGCAATTACCAGAACATGTCTAATTCAGCAGTTGCAGGCATCCAAAGAGTGGTGTGGGAATGCAGCAATGCGATAAAACGATGATGAAAAACTCCCACTCTGAGATAGAAGCAAGTATATATATATATATATATATATATATACACACACACACACACACACACACACACACACACACACACAGGCAATTATAGTGAGCACTCACACCTGACTGACCTACACCCAGATGGACTGTCCCTGGCCACCGAGCTGTCTGATCCCTTTCTACTGCCGTCATGATTTAAGCCGACTACTTTTTCTGTCTGGAAACAAGAAAACTGTGCTGAAGATTTCTGGCAGTCACAGCTGTAGCTAAACTTCTAATCAATTTGTGGCTGTTCTCATGAAGATTCAAGATCTGACCAGATGGCTGGTTAGGCTGTAGGCACTATTTGGCTCTGCTCAGTCTAGTGAATTCGTCTGACAGCTACAAAACAACACACATGCACACACACATGCACACACACACGCACACGTGCAAGCACTCAAATACAGTAGTGAGTTTGTGTACACCCCGTCAAACTACTGTCAGAGTAATGGACAGAAAGACAGTAAGCTGACTGTATATACACACACATGCTGACAAGACTGCACCCACAGACTGGAGTGTTTATGAGGAGCTAACCGGTAGAGTTGAAGACGCCAGGTGAGGGTGGGGTGAAGCTCTCGGCCAGCAGAGTGTTGTAAGGAGAGGTACCAGTGCGAGTCTGTAACACCGGGTTCGTCAAAAGGTGGTTGCCCATGGTCGCTGCAAGACACAAACATTTAAAAAATGAACACAATCAGAAATAGGCTCTTATCTTTGCCTCAAACACATTAAAAGCAAGCACGAGCAGAAATGCTGTACACAATAGGTGTAACGTTTTGAAATTCACATTTCCAGACTCAGTAATAACAATTTAGAATCATAAAAATATTTACTGTTTATTCAGATGGGGCTATTTTTGTTATGCCTGTGCTTTATGGAGTAATGCATTTCACAGTGTTCTCCTCAATGTTTATGCCTGTTGATTGTAACCTTTGAGTAAAAATACAATTGCAGGGGAAAGGTACTGTTTGGAGCATTGCCATTTTTTTCCCTTTGGCTCCTGACAATGTAGTCAGATGGGGGAGAACAGTAATGCATGCCATTATGTAGTCTAGGGGTGCAGCCATTGAAACATAGTTAATTTCCCAGTGAAATGTGAATGCCACTACAAGACAAATATAATTCAAAGAAATGGCACACTGAGAATGTTGTATAATGCCCATGTATGGCTCCAGCCTGAGGCAACTCGAACAGAAATGCCATGAAATTAAAAATAGGACAGCATGACGGAAAGTAGTCCAAGGCAAAGTGCAACCTTCAGGTCTCACGCCTACTGTTTATCACACAGCAAGGGAGCTGGGAATTCTAAAAAATAAAAAATAAAATATGCACTCACACATAGCTATTTATTTGTCATTTTCCCTCCTCTTACACTTCCCCTTGTCCATCTTTCTGGCATGCCACACAAACCCCACTCCCTCCATTCTCTGGCTCCTTCTGCTGTGTCTTGACTCAACCACATTTTCTCAGTTCCTCACGCCAGAATTTTTACAAACAACACCAAATTAGTTGGGATTAGTTGTCTGGGTGTACCTCATAGGAATACCCTGTAGAAAATTAAAGGAACTAGCTTTAAGTGGGGAGAGAAAGTAGGGCAAGGAGAATCATGGGAGGCTTTGTGTGTGTGTGTGTGTGTGTGTGTGTGGACTGCACGCCTTGTCTTCTGGACACATTACTATTGTCAGGAAGAGATTGTGGTTCATAAAGAAGTGAAGTGGAGAAATCAAAGAGATCCGAGATGCCAGTGATAACGACACAGCGTCTCTTTCTCCAAATTTGGCCTCTTTAATTACTCTCTCTATATCTCTCTTTGCCTCTCCCTCCCTCCTGCGCTCCCCTTCGTCTTTCACTTTCTGCCAACTGACAAACTTTTCTCAGAAGCACAGAAAATAAAGGCTTCACAGCACAGTTGCTTGTGTTTGACAGCGCAACATGGAATGATCCACATTGTGTCTCCACCAGGCCTGGTGATTGCTCTATCGTGACGAAAAGCCCCGGAAACCGACCCACCCGACCACACACACACACACACACACACACACACACAGACACACACACACACACACACACACACACACACACACACACACACACATTCACCTCTCATCCATCCAGCTCACTCGTAGCACCCCTCTTCTTCACCCCCTGCCTTGCTCCTGTCACTCTACTCAATTAGAATAATTACCCCCTGTTCGCTCACACGCTAATCAGTTCATTAAAAAGAAAATGGATGAAATTAGCATAGAGAGTGACGGCTGATTTAGCAACTGCCTCTGTGTCATCATCAACAACACCCCCCACCTCCCCATCCTGGAACCTGAGCCAACCTTGACGCCACCAGTTGCTGAGGTTGAGACAATCAGTGGCTCCACACACATTTTTCACTTCTTCAGGTCTTAAATAATTGCTAGTGCCCTATTCATGTGCTGTGTGGAGTTCAGAGGGGACTGCATGCGTCACTGCATTCAGGCAAAGAAGATATGGATGTGTCTTTGGATGTGATCAATCCCATGCAACTCTAAATGGCTGAGCAGAGTTCAGACTAGGACAGGCAATCTCAGGTTAGCTCACGGTACACTGCTATTACAATATGCAATACAACACATTAAATTCTATGACATATTGCTAGACTTGCTACATGCTAACTTATGTGGAAAAGATCCTCCTAAATAGGAAGAACATATTTTTACAAGGGAGAAATCAAATGTATTTTAGTAGGAAAAAGGAAATATGTCAAACTTATTGCAAGAGACCATGACACAATACATTGTGATATTATTTGTACCAACCCTTGCTAAAATTAAGTATTTTTTAAAAATTGAATTGAAAAACTGGAAATCACAAAATAAAACAAATAAAGCAAAGACAGATGACTAATGTTCAGTGACACACTATTTCAATGCAAATGGCTACAAACCGCTTCTGATAGTTATGAAGAGTCAAAATAATTATACCCTTTGACTGATGGTGGTCAAGTCACTACCTCTTTTTTAAAGTTAAATGAGTATTATTGACTTTAAATACTAAACAATTTTAAATACACTTAAATCTGCATAATTACAGTAACAGGAGTTTATTGCATAGGTGCAGGCAGGAACATGAACTTACTAACAGCAACGAAACACCCACACACGTATTCACATAACAGCCTTTGAGCTCCATATATTTCAGCTGTTGCTAAGTGCTTTCACTGACCAGTGGCTGTCAGTGCACTGCAAACTGAAACCCACCACCCACCCACCAACCAGCCTTCAACCATATGTTATTCACTAAGCTATTGCTGCTGCTATCTGATATTTGCTGGCTGGCCCACTGGCTGCAAGGCAATCTGAATCAATAGTACCTTAATACACCAGACATATATTTCATCATCCTGTATACTGTCACATGTGCACATGTAACACTTAATAACAGTGCTTTGCTTTGGCTCTGTCCACTCTATTCCCATGCTTCATTTATTTTTTGTTCAATTGTGAAAGTCTATATGAGAGTGTCAGAATCTATGTGTTTGTGAGCATTTAAGCGTGTATAACTTAACGGAGGGGAAGCAGAGCAGTGACAGAGGGAGGCCTCACCGCGGTTGAGTGTTGGGGTGCTATTGATATCTCCCGCCATGAAGGAAGATTCCGTCTGCTTTCGAACCGTGTCGTTCCACATCCTGCGGATCCGACTCTGGAAGAAGGAGCAGAGTGGCAGCAAACAGACAACAAGTTAAATATAGAAACTCGGCGGGTAGACTTTGTAACTCAGTGGGGCTGCTGTAATCAAAACTGTGGGGCTCGCTCTAATCCGCCAAGAACAATAGGCAAACACGCCAGACAAAGAGATTGAGGCGTTGGGTAAAGAGCCACACAGCTATGTCATGTTATCATGAGGGGGGCTAATAAACTCGAGATGTGTAAGACATGATTGCAGTAGCTGATACAATTGTTACTAGGAGGCGTTACACATTACATTGTGGGAAAGCTTATTTGTTATTGTGAGGACTAACTGTCAATGTATGTGTACTGTATAGGTCTATGCCATTGCGTAGTATTTCCGGATGTCTTGTACGGTGCCTGTGTCTATATATAGTACATGGACTTCAAAGGATATCTTTATTAATGAGTCATCTACTCTGCACAGGGCTGCCAGTAATAGATAGAAACATAAAAGTTACATTTTCATAACAGAGGTGAGCACGCCGGTTGATTAGACCAGATGTGCAACAGAAAACGTCTAATGAACACATCATATATCATGATGTAACATACTTTAATACTGCTCTATCAGAACAAAATGTGTTGTAACGCTGGTGTTTCACTTGCTGCACATCTCTTTGTCATTGGTTAATGAAAACAATGTCACTGTGGGCTGAAAAGTAAGTTAAGTAAGTCAATTTGAGTGCTTCGCAAAGTAATCAGTGAGTCATTGGTATTGATCAGCAATCAAACCCCCGCAGATACACTCATTTTGTACTTTAGAATCTTACATAACAGACCTTTTCAACAAGGGAAAAAAATATACCAGCAGGGTGAGGAAATTTCCCTGGTTTCCAAAGCTATATATTTTGTTTGGACACCCTTTTTGACAGTGTTCTAAAAAAGTCAGATAGTATCAAGAGAGTCATTTGATTCAAGAAAATTGATTTTTCGTTTCATTCCACTGAAACAAGCTGATTTCCACTGGAAACAAGTGAAATCATCTTGCCGTACAGGCAGATTTTCTTTTCATTTGTCCAAAGAAAAACACAATTTAAAAAATCAACAGAGGTCTGATTAATGTGTAAAGAAGAACAGGTGCGCCTGCATACTGCTTTGTGCGTGTCATCATTTATGTGTGTGGGTCTGTCGTGCCCGCACCTGTCTGTGGGCCGCTGCGTGGCGAGCTTGGCTGCCGCTGTAGTAGCGGTTGTTGGCACGCAGACCCGAGTTCTTCAGGGAGCCGTGGGAGCTGGTGGTGGAGGTGCGGCTGCAGCAGTAGGAGTGACGCAGACACTTACTGTACTCCTTATGGACCTGTAAAAAAAATAACACCACCAGCACAGCGGGCAGGTTTTAAAGCCACTCATAAACACAAACACTTAGTTTCAATAGCCTGGACCCAATGTGGAGCAACAGAGGTGTTTAACACACGACATCACAAAATGTACTTAATGCAATCACTCTGAACATGTATACTGACTATCAATTAAACATGCACATCCATCAATCCATCCATCTCCACAACATTTCATCTGCTTATTCATAATAAAATCCATAATATATAGTAACTCTTTAGAGACTAGTCTCGTATTGGTACCTTCTTCTGTAGGGCACAGTGGAAGATGAAGATGAACATGCCCTGGAAGGCGTTAAAGGTGGTGAAGAGGTAAGCCATGATTACTGTGTTCTCATTGATGAAGAGGAGGCCAAAGGCCCACGTCAGTCCCAGCAGGAACAGCAGAGCAATGGCCCCTAGAGCCCATGACCTGAAGTAAGTGGACAAGGAAATGGAAAGAAAACAAATAATGACTCGATACACAGAGAAACTGTGTCAATTTGGAATCTGCCAGTGTGGTTTATTTATCATAAGTTTATGTTGAAAAAATACAACCAAACACTTTCAAGGAGCATGATTTGAACTCACTTAATGTTATCCAGGCGGCTGGAGTCAGGTTTGAGTGCTGAAGAGTTGCGTATCATCTTGTGTAAAGTGATCATGAGGAAAATGAGGTTGAGCTAAGGACAGAAGATAGGAAGAATCAAATAAATGTGTATTTTTTTAAAATGTGTACTGTACAGTCTGCTCCAAAAATACTGACTTTGCACTGTTAATAACCTCACAAAGCAAGCATGGTGAAATCCTTTTGGTTTGACTGGGTGATATCAAAATAGAGAGGGGAATAATACTGTCTGACAGTAAAGCTAATACCATAATAACAAATGAAACGGGTCCAATGAAGCTCCAGATGAAGTAGTTATCCACTCGCAGCCAGCATCTGGAGTGGCACAGAGGAGAAGAGAGAGTCACGCGCAACGAATCTCATGAACAAACACACACACACTCAGACATGTGCACACACACACGCACAGGCATGCACACACTATTTCCCTGTCTCAGCGGATTATCTTATGAAGGCTAATCATCAGGCTTTGGTTAAGTGTGTTCAGAAAAGCCAGTCCGCGGGGAGGTGCAAGAGCCGTTCACACAGCACTGCATATTACATTTCCAGCTGGGGGAATAGCATAATCCTGCTTCTCAATCTGCAGGTGCAAAAGGCCTGTCTTCACACGTACGCTTTCTTGGTCCCATAGCTCCTGTAGTCTATGGCCGCAGAGATGCCCACCACCAGTGCGGGGAAGCAATAGCCGCACAGATAGTAGTACTTTTTGCGGGAGTACTCGCTCTCAAAGACCTCCACCAGCATGAGATAGAGTTGCACACCCTCCAGACACATCCAGGAGAAGGCAGCCAAGAAGAAGAAATGCAGAAGGCCAGCAAAGATGGGACAGGCAATCTGAGGATAGCAGCGAGGGAGAGAGAGAGAGAGAGAGGAGAAGAAGAGGAGGAGGAATGAAAATATTAAGATGAAGGAGGAGAAACAGTTAAGATTAAGGTATATAACTGAGTGAAAAACAGGAGAGGAAAGAACAGAGTCACTATTGAGTAGTAGTTTTGGACATTCACAGAGGAAAAATGAAAAGCTGCCCTCTGGGTGACTGGCTCTGTGCATATTATTGAGTGGTAATTCATTACTCTGTGCAGTAAATGTTTTATAGAGTAACGTAATGACATACTGCCTCAATTTTAGTTTCAGAGTCACTACTCAATAAAAAGGTTGTCACTTGTGTTATGCTGTACTGTAACTCTCTACTTTCAAGTTGGAAAATACAAAAACCAACCTGATCTTGTGTGTCACTTTCATGGGGCACAGGCATATCAAGTGAGTTTTAAAGGAGGCGATGTACTGCAGTGCTTTTTTTAAAAGAGCTGTAAAAATCTAGTAATATATTTCCTTTCCAAAAAAACCCCCAACAAAACAAGAAAACCCTATAGATGAGTGAAAACCTAACATCCTTGGCAGGTATCAGGCTAACATGTGTCTACAAACTCACATGGTATTCTGTCTTGTCGATGCCGATGAGGAAGAGCAGCTCGGCGATGAAGAGGTTGATGCAGAGGTTCTTGTGGATGGTATTGCGATCGGTCTGCAGGCCCCGCAGGAAGCAGAAAGTGGAGATGCAGATGGCTAGACACACTAGGGAGATGACAATCCCCACCCAGGTGATCACAAACAGGATCAGTTCATGCATTCGCCCCTGGTACTGAGATCCGGGTAGTGTGGCGTAAACAAAGGTGGGGGGTTGAGAGTGTGGAGAGGAATAGGGAAAAAAGAGAGGCCAGAGGGACATAGATACACAGCAGAATCAGAAAAATAGAGAGGGAAAGATATAGGACAAGACAGCGGAATGAGAGATGAGGAGTACAGAGATGGGAGAACAGTGGAAGGAAGAAACAATAGCAGGATAGATAGAACATGGGGGAGGGGAGAGAAAGAGCAAAATTGCTTTATTTAATATTTGTAAATATATGCAAGGAGCTAAAGTGTAGAGACAAGAGACAAGACGTCCTGAAAAAATACATGACATTCAAATTCATGTGAATGTCAGCTAGAAGTAGCAGGACATGAATTTGTAAGCATGTGCCTCCGTGAATGTCGGAGTGAAAGAAGGAAAAGAGAAAATTCAAAACAAAGAGCTTGTCAGCCTTGAGAGGGTACATTAATGTGCATGTGTGTGAGGGTGTGTGACTGAGAGTGAGCGAACGCTAATGCTCGCACGAATGAACGTGTGCATAAATTACTTCCATTTTAACCGTGTGTCTGCCATGCCCTTGTTTACTTACATCGGTCTCGTGGTGAGCCATGAGCACGGCGAAGTTGGTGAGGTGGCTGCAGGAGCAGGTGGTGTGTGTGTTGTTGGTGTCCAGCAGCCTGCAGCCCTGCGATGACCACTGGCCTGTCATGGAGCGCTCGGAGTAGTTCCAGAACGAGCAATTTGGAGTGTAAAAATTCTCCAACTGCAGAAAAAGAAGAACAAAGAGTGGGATGCTGCAAAATGTTGATGGGAGTCTATGCGTCAGAATTTAAATTAAGCATGATAAGGACTGAATTAGGCCACCTGTAGGTGTTTGAGCGTGAAGACCACCGGCTCAGTGAGAAACACTCTGCTGGACTCTTTGTTGATGGAAGCAGCAATTACATGGGAGTTGACGGCCAGGCGCTTCATTTCGTGGCTTGGCCCGTCCACTTCCATCTTCACTGTGGCGTTCTCGGTGGACAGGAAGGATCCCAAGTTTTTATATAAAATGAAAACCACCTTGACTTGTCCTGCATATGGAGGGAGAGAAACACAGAGAGATGAAGAGAAAGAGAATGAAAGAGAGAGAATGTGAGAACGAGAGTGAAAAGAAAAGGAAGCCAAAAAAAGGCAAATGTTATAAGAAAAGGGAGATACAGACAGAACAATAAAGGAGGAGGAGGAGGAGGAGGAGGAGGAGGAGGAGGAGGGTGGGTGGTGGGGAGAAAAAACAGAAATAGGGGCATAATATGGTAATGGCAGTGAGAGTGACAGAGATAGAGAGTGGAGAGTGACAGGGGGAGTGAGAGGGAGACAGAGAGAGAGAGTTAGTGAAGGTTAGAATGATGGTAAGGACCGTTTCATTTTGACTGGTGGAAGAGAGCGAGATTTAATGTGGAGGGCAATGGAACATTCATCCCTCAAGCATTCACAGATCTCTTATTATTCCATATGAATATTTCATGTGCGTTTGTTTCAATCATTCTAATCTCGTTCCCACTGCAGAACTGAGCGGAGACAGAAAACAGAAAAGGGTATGGGATGAGGGGCCATGGAGGGAGGAGGGGAGCAATAGAGAGGGGGATGACGGGGGGGTAGAAACAAGAGAGATGAGAGAGGGGGATAAGATGGTGGAGAGACGGAGCGAGGGAATGGAATGGGGGAGAGAGAAGAGAGGGAGTGCTGAGATTGCTCTGTCAGACTGGTGCCGATTGTAATCTACACGCCTCCCCAGCTATTCTATTAAGACTGCTGTTAAGAAACCATCAAGAAAAGAAATTGTCTCAGCACTTTTGTTAATCTGATTACCCTATTATTATGAACCAATAACTTAGTCAACTGCATGCAGATTGTTTTAAGCTTGCATGAAAATGCAAATGGAAACATAAGAGTGGGCTGCATGGGAAAGAACAATTTTTCAGGGGGATGGGGTGGGATAAGAGCTGCTGACCGTTGCGACTGTACTGTTTGATAGTGGAAGCTGAAAGCTGGATGGTGCTGTCGCTGGCATAGTTCTGTGGGAAGGACAAGTCCTGCAGGTCCATCTCTGTGTTTAGAACATGCACCTCGAGATCTGATGGTGGAAACACAGCACGCAAAAAATGTTATGAAGACCTCTGCGCTGTCAAAGATGCAAAAAAACACCCTAGAGAAATAGAGTCACAACCCGGAGATACAATTCCACAAACAGTGGTCCAAACTGTGATTCTCCATATATCCACCATAATTAACACCATTAATACTGTTTTCTTACCAATGCTGGGTGCTCGGTCAGAAAAGCGATTCCCATACATGTTGTTGGCCAGCAGGAAAGCTCCTTTTTCCAGGACGTCCAGTAGCATGGTGGCAGTGTGGGCTTGCTCCGTGCTGTTCATGTCCTGCCACGACTCCAGGGCTTCAGGACGCAGCAAGTTGTCCACTGTCTGCACCACTGCCTGGCACATGCAGGGGGCGTAGCATTCATTACTATTACTGAGAACGCTTTTCAACAAGGTATACAAAAATCCTGAATAGTTGACAAGGAATGAGTAACAAATCAGGAACTGATAATTAATGAATAGCTCATACGTAGTTACAGATATGATGTGAATATTTAAGCAAGCTGAAAAATTGTGTTTTTTTTATCTTTAAAATCTTTGTGTCATTCGTGAATTGATAGCTCATTCCCACTTAAAATTTAATAGCTATTTCTCAGTTCTGGTTCATGAACACAATGTCTAGCAGTCTGTTCTCAGTTTTCAGGAAGTGCCATCAGCTATTAATTAGCTATTCAGTAATTATCAGTTCCTTCTTCATTTATTTATTACCGTTCATTGTTAATTACTCTGTTTCTGTACCATATTGTTAAGTATAAACATATTACTTGACCACTTCAAAGTACAAAGTCTCTATTCCACTATAATTTCCTAGAAACTCACCACTCCCCTGCACTACATTTATTACTATGCTATGTCAGACATATTACCATTCTATTTCACACTTACAATTCATTTAATGGCAATTTTGATGGTTGTATCAGCTATCCAATTTATTGGAGTAGCCTGCTTGATGAATCATGTAATTCTCTTGCTCAGGCCTCTCAAAATGAAGGATTGACTGCTGTGTGGAATAAAGAGCATTGCTATTACCAAAATGAATTTAGCCTCAGAACGCACCCTATCCGCTACGCTAAAGACAGTGAGGGTATGCTGAGCTACCTTGCAGCGAGTGACAAAAAATAATGGCCAGTTACATACTACACAGCAGCTTTTACATTCATCTTGCACCAACAGAGATCAGAAGATGTGGTGTCATATTACAGTATGCTGCAGACAGGTCAAGACACACAAAAGACTGTGTGCTGCAGAGTGCCGCATTTCATCATTACAGAGAAGCATACACAAGGCCTTTTCATGATATTACATTACAGCTTTCTCAGAGATATTGCACAAATATTGAAAAAGCACAGAAGGGTGTTGTAACACAAACTGTTGCCTTTCATACTATCTGCAAATTAAATTTTCGCAGAGCCACAGATATTGTACATTATTGTTCAACACAATGAGGCCAAGGCCAATATTGTACGGTTAGGCTCTATCACAGTCCAACAAAGCTAAGAGTATGTCAAAGACAGAAGACTTCCACATTAGCTGAACCCATATTTCAAAGATATACACACCATGAGCAATAGAAAAACTATAAATCAGCTTACACTACTCTAGGAAATACTGCCCCAACATTTAAATACTGTATATGTTGTCTGCCAGGAGCTATAACAAAACTTACTCACACTGCTCTTCAGCACAAACCAGAAATTCTATAAGTGATGATTCCAAAGGCAATATAAATCATAATACAGAGCACTGAGCCAAAGGAATCTCATCCACAAACCCAGTCTTCTCAAGGATTTATCTTCCCCCAGTTATTCTAAGTCACAGAACAGTCCTACTCCACAGGCATGTAAAGCAGGCAGATAAAAGAGAAAAGCTACCTGGATGTAGGCTCGACAGGTCCTCTCTCGCTTCTGGAGCTGGAAGGGAGAAAACAAAGCCTGGAATTAAACAGCTAAACAAAAAAACTGTAAATTAAAAGCTCACTCGTCCTTGCATGTGCACTAGGGGGGTAAATTCCCATTAACCTCAGCGTCCTTTTCTAATGCTTGAATTAAATATAGGCATGGGTGTTTGTGCACTTATGTGTGTGTTTACACTTTCTTCTACCTTGTTGTAGTTTCGTGCGGCTGACTCCTTGTTTCCGGGCCTCAGGGCCTGAAGCTGGGCATCCAGTATGTCCAGCAGCTGCTCAATCAGTCGCACAGACGAGCTGACATCTCCAGCCTGGATCCGACCACGCGTGTGGTTCACCAGCTCTCCAGCTATGTTGGCAGCATTCTCGCCACTCTTGATCTGCACATGAACACGCACAAATACATACATGTTTACATACAGTAATAGTTTAAGGATGATAAAATGATATGCCTTAATTTATTGAGTTATATTCAAAGCGGTTGGAAAACTCAATCTGTTAAATGTTTACATGCACACACTAACTGTTTTGAGTTAGTCCCAATACTAACAAAAAAAAACAGTTTGCATGCAGTTTTGTTCAGCAATAAGATTTCCCCAGACCCCCTCCAAAAAAAGATCTTTGTTATCAGCCCCTCTCGCATCATTGTAAACAAAGATGGACCGTGTAGACCACATTGTGAGGTTTTCATTCTCCTTAGTGCAGTTTCAATTGCAAATCACACTCTTTGCAATTGATTTTTACCAAAAGAAGAAGGTATAATGGACTCCTTCAATGATGTTACTTTCCCTTCCAGACACATGCACACACTTAAAAAACCTTTAAGAAAGGGTACACACGGCTAAATAATCAGTTTTCTGCTGCAGAAATGTAGCTACGTTAACCAGTTTACTGGTTCAACTGGGGATTGATCAGATTACTACAGTGTATATAGTAAGACAGTTGGGCAATTTAAATAGCAGTGAGCTAAGTTAAAATCATTGTGCATCATCTAGAGACCATGATGTTTAGCTAGTGCACATGCATAATGCATTATACAGACTATGATGGAGAAACTGAAGTGGCAGTGAAGTAAAGAATACTTTGCAAGCTGTCAGCCCTTAAACCTGATTTTTAAAAATCATTTCACCTAGCTGTAATTTAAGTATATTAGTGAAAAAAGAGAGTTAATTAAGTATCAAGAGCAGATGCCTTGTAATGAAGGGGCCAGTTGAAATTAGTCTGTATTTTAATCAGGCCAGCCTTGGAGATATGTTAATGTGTGTGTGGAGGTGGACAGGGAGGATGGTCAGGGCAGTGGGGTAGAGGAAGGGGACAGGCCCATGGCCAGGGGGTGCGGCTCCAGGTCTCACCTTCTGGGCCACCTGGTTGACCCACGGGGAGGTGCAGTTACTCAGGTCAGGACCTCGCGGGTTCCATGTGACCTGCTCCGCCAAGCACTGGAACGAAGCGATACCTGGAGACGAGCAGAGGGAGAAGAAACAGAGGAGGGGGGAGTAATGGAGAGATAATAAGCGTTAGGTGTCTGCAATTAAAGGGGAAAGTGTGGAGGAGAGGATGAGCACAAAAAAGTTTTTTTTTTTTTTCACCCAAGAAAAATGGAATGAAATTAATTTTAAAAATGTAATACTCAAAGTGTTTGAAGATGAGAGGGAAGAAGGGGGGAGGAGGTAGAGTAAAAAGACAGAAAATAGGTTAGAAGTGAAAAAGGTTAAATAATAGAGTGTAGGGCAGTTAGAAAGTGAGGGAAGAGAAAGGGAGGAAGAAGACGGCAGGGGGAACAGGCTTTCATGCTCTTAAAGGAACGGTTTAAAAGGAACATGTGCAGACGTACCGCATAACATTTACTGTGCGCACACAGACACACCAATGACATCAGGTATGATCCCTCACTGTCAAATAAAAACACCTGAAGGGAAGCACCTTCCACCAACCCTCATTTCCAGCTACGCTTTTCTGTTTTGTTACGAGGGTTCAGAAAAAGGACACCACACAGGGGTAAAACCAGAAAAGGGTCTATCTACTGCTGCTAACACAAATAACCAACGTCAAGTCACAACGACAAGGCAGAGAAAAGAGGAGAAGAGAGACCACAGAGAGAGAGAGAGAGAGAGCGAGATAGAAGCAGAACGGAAGAGCAGAGATGACAGGGACAATGCAGCAATGCTTCACAGTTGTAGAAGGATCAGAGCAGATGTGGCGTTGCATTTCATACCCCCTTTTTCTCTCTCCCACTGATTTTTTTCTCCCTTCTCCCATTTTTCTCTATATTCTCCTCCATCGACCACAGATTGGGTTTGAGAGCTCTGCCAAGACACGGCAATTAAGCCAGCTGCTAATTTAATGCTACTGCCGTTTCACAGAGAGAACATACAGAAACAGCGAAAGGCGTTGGAGAGGAAGAC
This sequence comes from Maccullochella peelii, assembly GCA_002120245.1. Taxonomy (NCBI): domain Eukaryota; kingdom Metazoa; phylum Chordata; class Actinopteri; order Centrarchiformes; family Percichthyidae; genus Maccullochella; species Maccullochella peelii. Next base: position 45,555 of record LKNJ01000904.1, read on the forward strand.
GGAGGGAGATGTCTTTTTTCTGTGACTAAAGAGAGCTTTTTAATGACTGCATGTTTAGCGGTATAGAAGCTAGCATGAAGGGAGGTGACGCCTGTGTTGTCTAGCCTTTCATTTTATTATTTGCCACTTTCAATCAGCTCTGTTTCTATGGGAGAGGAGCCTTTCATTTGTGGAGGACAGGCTTTCATCTGTGAGTCCTCGGGGACTGTGCCTGCTGGCGGGACCAGTGCAGGGACAGAAGAAGACAACAGCGGAAAATAACAAGTGTGAGAGCACAAACATGCTGATCACTTGGGCACACGCACAGAGATATATTGCACACACAAACACCCACATGCATGGAGGACATACAGTACTGTGTGTGTACGACTTCAATGTGAAACACCCATGTTGTTTGTTCCACGGAGTGGAAAAAAATACACACATGCAGATGTCCTCACCTAGAGATCCCTTGGGACATGGGCGGTCTACTGTTTCTCCTCTCTGCGTGGTGGGCCACTGCACACCACGGACCAGCTTGGCCTCACAGACATGGGGCTCCGGGCCTTGAGGAGGGAGGGGTGGACGGCGGGTGACAGGCACAGTGGCTGTGATTGGTCGAAGATCAGGGTGCTTGTTGATGGATCCGATTGGGCGAGAGGTGGGGACCAGAGGGCGGGTGGTAGAGGGGCTGGCACTGGAAGTGAAGGGCCTGGCTGGAAGAGTAGTGCTCACTTGGGTGGTGGTCAAAGGGCCTGAGGTAACCCAAGAGTAATACAGAGAGAAGAGAAGACAGAGTTAAAGGCTACGAATGACACCCAGAGTGAGTGAGAGATATTTAGAGAGTTATAAAAGGATGTAGGGGATTTTATTGAGCAGCAAAACCTGACAGCAAAAGCCCCACCAAAAAAGATCAAGAAAGTGAAGGACACATGCATATGAATGTACAATGTCTCTCAGAAGTTGAGTTCAAAAGTTAGCCCGACAATAATTGGGGTGACAAACACTTTTTTGAGCCTCTCAAAGGCTGCTCTCCAGAGGGAGGAGGAGAAGCAGGGGAGGAGATGGAGAGAAAGCATCATCACAAGTCAGGGAGAAGTAAATAATTGATCAAATGTATCAGAGAAGTCACCATCACTAACAACCAAACCTAATGCGAAGATAAAAGCAACACATCACAACTACAAAATCCTAACTGATCAAACGCAGAGTCAGCGAGCAACTCTGTGAGTGCTGCCGCCCGTGTGTCTCTGCCTCTACTCTCTCTGGGCCTAATCCGAGCTTCATACAGGCCTTTATGCGGCTCAGATATACAATACATCCAAACCTCCCTCTCATATTGATGGACTGCCAAAATGCAGTGTGGTGTTCATCCTCCCCCTTATCATTTCAGAATGACTTTTTCATTATCCATGACACAGAGAAGTGCTATAGCAGTCATACCTGAGAGGCTGCTCTTTACTGTAACTATGACTGGGGATGGAAATACAATAATTTGATATCTGAGGCATCCAAATGTCAGATAAGAAACAGTCACAAACACGTTTTGCATGGGCTGTTTGAAGTGTTCCCTGATCAAGCAAAAAAAAAAGCAGCATTTTTTACCAAATCAAACAAATACTCTGAAAGGTTCTTCTTCATAATTTCATGTTCAACGAATATGAAATAATCATAAGAGAAATGCAGTCATTTCAAGTACATAAGATATCTTATCAGAAATAAATCTGTCAATGTGTAACCAGAGTCATTTCCTCTGGAAGAAAACAGTGTGAGGTCTGTCAAGTATACTCCTAATATTTCTACTCAGAATATTTGCTGTAGTATCCGAGTCAAGAGCAGAGGGTTTTACTTTCTTTGGAGAGTCAAGAGTTAATACTCAACTTAATATCAACAATCAGAAGGGTTTCAGTATCTTACTGTCCAATAGCAATTCTCAATTTAAAATATTTTATGAATAAATCAATATTACCATAATACCTTATTATCAACTTGTTGTTGATGTTAACCCATATAGGTCATTCCAGCTTGAGCTCAGCAAATACTAAAAAGTCTCCATCTCAAGTATAATTGGGGGAAACATTTGCATACTTTTTTGTGATAACCTTTTAGTTTCCACCAATTTACAAATAAAAAATCTGTCTGAAGAAATTAAAAGTCTCACAATTATGGATTAAAAGCAAAAGTTTCCCAGAAAAAGGTGTGCATGCAACAAGCTTCGTTGCTACTCTACACACATACACATACACACTGTGTCTCTGCGTGCTTTCTGTGTGATCACTCCTTACCTGTGGTGGGGTCTGGTGGTCCAAACTCCAGTGGGTAGCGCAGCACATTATAGTTGTTCCAGACATAAAGCTGGTTGTCTCGAGGGTTGTAGTCCACAGAGGAAATATACTGATAGGGGTTGGGGAAAGGGATGTTGACAGGCTCCTCGCGGGCATGGTTGGTATTGTAGGCGTACATCACCAGGTCGCCACCTGCTTCGCTGTCATCATCCTGGTATACGGACCGCACCGCGTAAAGCACACCACACGCCATGAAGGCATTGGATGCCATCCTCTTGTCGAAGCTGGTCTCCCAGGTGCCTTCAAAGCGCAGGGTGTAAGGATTCACCTATCGGTAAAGAGGAAATGCTGAACTGGGCCCAGGCTTAATGTATAAAATGATCATAGTGGGAAGCTTGAAGAGACAATTTGGTTTGGGGAGAATTTTACTTTTTTCTTCAGATTCTCAGTTATAGAGGTCATAAAAGTACGAATGCCTTCGAGACTAAAAAAGCAAGTCTACTTGCATTTGATTTCTTGACAGCCTTTTTTATGAACTATATGTGCAGTTTGGAGGTATGTTGGATGTTTAGTTTACAGTACTTAGCTCAATTACTGAAAATGTAGCAGCTCAAAGGTTGGAAAATACGTCATTAAGATTCTAATCCAAAGATGAATGTCTGGTTAACAAAACTACATGTTGTAATGTAGTGTCTATAAAGAAGAAATGATTTGATGTAACATTTCCCATACTACTCACGTTTACACAGCAGCACAAATGGTACCTCTGAACAATAATGTAAAGCACTTTTATTATTTTATTATTTATAAACATTTAAAAAGTAATTAAACCCTCAGCTTTGGAAAAGGAGATATTTCTTTATGCAACGCTGCCTCTGCTCAATATACCTTCACACTACATGCCGAGGCATAATAGAGACCTCCATGTTTGCTGCACTCTGGGTAAGTAGGAAAAATAATAAAACTCCCCAGAAACCAAACAATTCTTGACGATAAAAGTGATCACTTTCTTGTTTATCACTTTGTTGCGCCATTATTCTACACTATCATAGCTCATGCAGGGTTTGATATTTTAGATGGATAGTTTAACTTATACAGTTTGAAAAACAATTTCCTGGTAAGGTCAAAGATAGTGATAATAAATGGGACCCGTCTATCTGAACAAAACATTAATTCAAACTCTGTGAGTAAACTTGCTGCCTTATTGCAGTTCTGTTTGTTAAGAAACAAAGAACCAACTGGTATTAAAATAGGAACGCTCACTGTGATGGATCAAGTTTTCAGTTTGTCATGGGAGCAGAACAAAGTGATGTGACTTTGGATTACAGATGACAAACAGTATGAAATGTTTAAAACAGCATGCACAGTATATGGTTCTATTGACATAGAAATGAGTAGATAACCTAACAATGCCACATTTTTATTATTGTAAGTCATTCAATCATAAAATGTTTGAAGCCAGAAAGAAACTGATTGTGGTGCACCTACAAAACAAATCAAATATTTACCTTACTAGTGAAGATTAGTTTTTGGATATTATGGGATTTGAAATAAGGCCTAACCTTTTAAGCTGATTTTTATGCGACTCTTTTTCTTGCCTGTATCTCATTTGTCAGTGAACTTGTGTAATCTCAATAGTCATTCACGTGTGACATATGACCGTTCGCCTGACTAGTCTGATGAGATTTTGATATAATCCACTCCTGCATTTATAATCCACATCTCATCCCCTTCTGTTCAGCGCTGCTCCCCTACCTGGCTGACCACCAATCGTCCGTTGTTGGCCTCAGTGGCGTAGATCACCCAGAGGCCGTTCTCATCCACAGCCAGATCAATGTCTGATTTCCCTCCCCAGCGGTAGGGCGAGGTGTCATGGTAGTTGGCGTTTGTGATAATGGCCTCGCCGCTCTTGATGCGTGTCCGTAGGTCATATTTGACTATATTTCGTGTTCGTTCTTTGTTGTAAAATACTGCACCATCGTACACAACAAAACCTGTGCCGTCAACTCTGTTGGGCAACCTGTTGAGAGAGAATCACATGAGTGGTGAATAAATCCAGGAGAACAAGTCAATTCATCTATTCTGCATGACACAATCCTACAAGATGGCCTCACTGTGAGCAAGCTGACACCACAGTGGGACCATTCTGCTATCACCATCCATATCCACATCAAAAGCCAATAAATCAATACAGCAGCAGATGTTATTTGATCATCTAGGACAGTGGGAGGCGCCCTCACTTGTAGGTGGTGGTGGCTCGGGTCTGTTTGAAGTCTTCCCAGGAGGCGTACTCATAGAGCATGTCGGTGCGATAGGGGGTCCAGGGCATGACGTACAGACGGTCTCCAGACTGCAGCGGGTCCTTACACCACGCCCCTGCCTGGTGCTCCGCCTCCTGCAGAGAGCTGGCCGCCTGCACCCGCAGCAGAGTCCCCGGACACACAAAGACTGGCACAGAGACGGTGTGTTGGAGCAGAGAGGAGGAGAAGGAGGCAAAAAGGAAGAGACATAAAATGAAAACAAAGCATTGTAAAAATGAAAGATATCATGGAGATGGCAGGGGAGGGAGAGAGGAAGTGGGAAAAGGCCAAAGACCATGGAATATAGAATAGGAGAGAGACATGGAGGGAACGGAAGAGAGATGTGAGTAGATAAAAGTAAGTTGAGAATTGGAAAGGAGACAAAGAGTTGGAGAAGAATGGAAGAGAAGAGGAGAGGGGGAGTGAGGTGAAGTACAATATCAGATTTAAAATGAAGAAACATATAAAAGCTCATTTGTAGAACATCAGCATTGTGGTCGGAAAGCGTCTGGATATGATAAATGGGAGATTTCTGGCTGCCACCGCGGCTTAGATGTAGTCTCTAATCTAATTTATATTGGCCTAGTTTTTATTTGATTGTGCATTTTCTATTTCAAAGACCTCTGCTTCTCTACTCTGCTACTGGGTGGTAAAACAGTAATTGTGGAGCTTGTTTTATTAGGACTCAAATTTGGCTCTCAGTCAAGAGTAATGCCTCAAAGAAAAAGCATCCTGGGGTAAAGATGTGAGGTTGGCCAGGCCTTACCCTCCTCTGCAACTGCAACTCAGCCTCACACACACATACCACAATGCACAAATACACACACAAACAACAGTCCCTATCCCAAACAGACATAGATGCACACACAAAAATACATGTGAACCCTTTGACACAGTCCATATACCAAACAAGCACACACACACACACACACACACACACACACACACACACACACAGAGGATGCCTACTTTAGGCAGGTGGAGGTCATCCACTGGGGATTGGTGTAAATTGGCTGGCTGTCCCTGCCTGACAGAGAGAGTGCCCTGGGACCACCAGGCATGTCAGGTGATCTATGAGGAAAGCTGCTGGCTTCCTCGCCACTCTGACATCACAGGGGTACCGGTGAAAGAGAGAGAGAGGGAGGGCGAGAGAGAGATAGTTGGAGGCACTACAGAATAAAACAGCTGAGGAGTCCCCACGTCTGCTCTGCCAGCTTATTTATGTGGCTCGCTGGCTTGGGGTTGCGACAGAATCAGACACCTGCTGGTCACCTCATGATTGAACGCATCTCTGAACTAATTGGACACTGCAGGGGCATTTGGACACAGATGACATACAGCACACATGAATGCACAGACAGATATACACACACACACGCATGCCATCCAAATACACATGAGGGTAGTACATGACAGGCATGCACACGCCAACACGCATACATACACTGTCACACAGTGACTGTTAGAGTGATGGATCAGTCTAAGCTCAAACTGTCTTGAATATTGCATGGAGTCTGGAGCAGGAGGAGAATCATAATAGAGAGATGGAGGAGTTACTTCAGGCTTTTGGAAATCCAGCTCTCTCTTTTAGCTGTGTATCATGTTGTTGTTGATAGTGGCTGGTGATCTGTGGTGCTGGGCCACTTAGGAATTAGCCTGTTCTGTCTGAGGGGGTCCAGCAGGGATTGAGACTGGCAGCCAAACAGGAATCTAATCAAGCTCAGGCATAAACAAACACTCTGGATACAGACTCTTCACAGGGAGGAGGCCTGTCATGCTCCATTGTCGAACCAAAATGCTCCCTCGAAAGCCTGAGGTGTTTGCTTAGCAAATATGAACGTGGGTGACTGAAATATGCAAAACAATATTCAGAGCAATGGTTAAATCTGGCACTTTCAGACAGCTTAACAATGAATTTCTTGACTAACATCTATGCCAACTCTCCCTCACACCACAATCAAATGACATCTTTATCAATCCAGACACAGCATGAGTGCACTGCAAATAAACAGAAATTGTGCTCCAAAATATTTCAAAAAAAGGTCGTAAAGAGTGAAGTATTGTCGGGGTAGAAAGCTATAGAGTGGAAAAAACAACCGCTAAAAGTAGGACACTGCCTCAAAAGTACAATGCTACTGTAAATAGAGAATAAACAGCATGCAGAAAGCAATGCAGCGGCTCTGCATGTAGGTGACCCATAAACAAAGCCAGGAACAGTCTGCCTCAAGGTAGAATAAAGGACAAACATGCAAGGCTGTTTTCTACAGTCACAAAAAGGATGACCAACCAGAAAAGTAAGTATTAATGTACACGCTAGCATCCAACTCATCTGTTGCCACGATACAGTGAAATTGATACGCATTACAATACAGTAAAGGGCAGAGCAAATCTGTAATGCCTCTATGGAATGATTTGCTTCATGGTCACTTATCCAATCAAACACACCAATCTCACATACAAAAACTAACAAAACTGTACAGCAACAGGATGAGTTAATGAGAGCGAATCAGTTTGGATTCCATTGGATGATGGAAGTACAGTAGCTGCATAGCCAATATGACACAAAAGCCTCCATATGTGTTGAGTGCCACGGGACTGAAGGCTGAACCTGATGGCTGATGGGAGTAGCTGGAATTTATCATAAAGAGGGTCTTAGAAGGAAAACCTAAAAGACATGTCTCCAAAGTGTGATATTACTGGATTTAGACCTTTAGGGGTACATGATTCACTTTTGCTGGTGTTGTCTTTATTAATTTGTACAGGTGTGACCCATCAAGCAAATTAACATTGCTCAATAGAAGAAAGCATAATCTAACTATTCTAAATGTGCTAGTTTTTGTGTTTTCTGATACAATACAGTAAATATTAACATTATATTAGTTGAATTTACAGTATGACATTTATATCTATCATGTCCAGATTAAAGCTACTGATAGCACAATAATAAAAGTTTAGGATTGGATCCAGAGAGAGTCGTGACTGGCTATAATACACAGGTAAGAGAAAGAGAAGAATGCACTATAGCTATCACGGCTCCAAAATAGTTGTTGTCTGCAATACAATTTACTCTCACTACATTGTGCTGCCCCCCAAGATGCTATGTGATTCTGTTCATTACTGCACCCTAACCTTCCAGCATTGTCCTAAATTGGTGACAGCCTGTACTCTATTGTGCTCATCATCACAATAACACTACGGCGCATCACAGACTAACAGTCTGTCATCCTTTGCCTTCCTCCTCCATGTTCCTCTCTTTTCCCTCCTCTCCCATACGGACCCTGCCGGCTGCTGATCAGCGAGCCTTGGTTTATTCTAATGAACTGGTCATTGGGTGGGCCCGGTGTCAAAGGGGCTCATCAAAGGCCTCCAGGCTGTACACACAGGCCACGAGAACACACACACACACACACACACACACACACACACAGGCCAAACAGAAACAGTGGCCATGCTTCACACCCTGCAAACCTTGCCTAGGGGGCTTCATTAACTCTGACCTGCACTCCCCAGCCTTCCCGGCTGCCTTCCTGTTTACCAGCTCGCTCTGTCTCTCCTCTCCTTCGCTCTGCCTCCCTCTCTCTCTCCTAACTGTGTAGGGTGATTGTAGCAGCGGGAAGCCGGAGCAGCCAAACCCTAGCAGCAGAGTCTATAGTACAAGAGACTATTATGACCACAGTATGAATGAGGTATTAGGCATTAGGCATTAAGCATTAGGCATAAATCTTGAGATTAGGCATTATCCTAGTCTGGCTAGAGAAGGTTAGCTGGAGTAAGAGCCATCTGGGATTATGTGAGATAGTTAGATTAATAGCCTAATTCCTGTTTTGGTGTGGATGGAAATCTTGCAGTCATGAGCATCCCAGTGAAGTCACCAGGCAGGGCAGACACAACACTTCTTTACCCTACAAACTAGCTAGATGGCTAATGAACCTTACCTTATCAGGGATTAAAACCCAGGCTGTAGCTATCATACTCTAGCATGCCAATTACTGGCCACACACACAGGGAAATACTGCTGTAATAAATGACTATTTATCTCTGTAATCCCTTTCCCAGGCACAGGTCAGCTGTTACTTGTCAATATGCGGCTGCAGTATAAAATGATAAAAGCGGCAGAACTTTCCTGAAAATGACAGTAAATATCTCCCTTTAGTGTCTCGCAGCAATTTGTGATCGACTGGTAACGCAATTAAAAATGAGTGCTGACAGATTTAGGCTAAATTTAGACTTTTCATTTTGGTTGTCTTCTGCAATCCATGGTGTTTTCATGTTTGATGTGACAGTGTCATGATGATGGTTAATGTACGACTTTGATGATCTAAACACACCCCTGCCAATGGTTGGCAGCTGTTTCTAAAGTGTTGTCCTGCTTGTGATGTTTGTGTTTTTGTTTTTTGCTACATGGATCTGAGGGCTCTGCTGGCCCAAGCCTTTGCCCAGTCCACAGTCATGGCCTGCTCACAGGACTTACTGCTGAGAGCATGCTGCTCTAATTGAATCCCACACCTGTTACTGGCAGGTGCAGCACGTAGGCAGCAGGGGGCAGCATGGAGTGCGGCATGGTACTCAGCGTCCATGCTGGACAGTTAATGGGCTTTAAGGGTTAGCCTGTTTGCATGAGTGTGCAGTGAGTCTCCTGATGGTATGTTGATGTCCATTCATCAGCCCATTAGTGTGTGTAGCTGTGTCTTTGTGTGTATTTGTGTGTGTGTGTGTGTGTGTAGGCATGCATGTGTGCAGTTCAGAGAGACAGAGAGGCAGAAAAAGAGAAGAAAGCGTGAAGAAGGACGTGAGCGTGTTCTGTGTGTGCAAACAAGAAGAGAGAGAGGAGTGGAGTAAGAGAGAGTAAATAGGTTATTTCCTGTGAAATGAGAATTAGGAGTGAGTTAATCTGCTGAGGAGTGACATACAGTGACAGAGAGAAGAAGAGAGAAATAAGGAAGGAGGAGGGATGGGCTCCCATTGTGTTTCCGCTTCCTTTTAGACTACAAGGGGGTCAAGTCATGGGAGTAAAAACACAATACAGTACAAACAGCCGTGCACAGACATATACACACAGACATACACCCTTAGGACACACACAAACTCTCAGACAATGCACACAGGTACACACTGCCCAGACAGTGGAAGAGGCAGGTGTCAAACTGGCACCTTTATCAACCCAAACATTCACCCCAGAGAATACCCTTCACTGAGACCAAAAGCTGGCAACAGCTAGAGATAGTGTCCATTGAAAGCAAAGTCTTATCTGCCTTGGAGTGAAGTTGACACTGAGTGACAGGAAAGTTGGTCAGGACATGGCTGCAGAGGCTACAGGCTGCAGATACAGTAAACGACAGAGGGGCAATACCCTATACGGACTGACTGAGGCTTGAGTAGTGGGGTAACAGTAAGCCTGCATGGCGGTAACATTAGCCTAGCCTAGCCTGCCATGCATGTTCCTCTCTCCTCCCTTCTGCTCTGAATCAGGTCTCCCAGAGGTGCTGTCTCTCCATAAAGGTCCTGAAATCAGAAGCAGTGATTTATATTCATGACCACCTGCCCTACTCTGTTCTTTGGCAATGCATGCACTTCTGCATGTACAGTTGATCCTCACACTCTTCCCCATCTCCCTATGTCACTGAATAGGGTGTCTGCACTGCCTTGGTCACATGACTGTGGTTGTGTGTGGTGGGTCATTCCTAATGAGGCGATGATGCCTGACTCATTCCCTCTTTACTTCTCCAAATCACAGGTATAGAGCAGTTTGTGTGAGCGATGGTTCTGTCCTTCTATGCAACCCCACCCCACCCTCCATGGAAATACCAGGATTGTTCACAGTAGTCTAACACTGCTTCCTTTTCTTGCCTCTTTTCCTTTAGAAGCAAACAGACTGGAGGTGAGAAAAATATGGCGGACTCTTGTTTGGTCCTGTCAGCAGTGATAAAGGAAATACTGTAATGATGTGGGTAGAATACTCTGCTAGACTGTCAGTGAAAAGGGTGAGAAAAGGGACAGAAGGAGTGATGGGAAGAAGGAGACACGGCTAACACCGACATAGTCTTAAAATAGCCTAACAGTAGGTAGATTGACAGAATGTTGGACATTCATTGAACAGGATCTCCTGCATGTGACATCATCACCGCGCTGTGCACGTCTTCCCAATCCAAATCTGTCAATCAGCTGCTCAATCAGTGAGGATTAATTTGACAGACACAGGCAAGACACAAGTCTGGAATGTTAATTCAGCCATAAACAGAGAAAGGAAGTGTGTTTAGCAGCAGCGGAGGGATGGATTAAGGTGGGTAAGGGCAGGAGTGCAGACAGAGGAAAGGGGTATTCATCTTAGTGTTAGTGGGAGGAAGTACTAAATAAATAAAAAAAAACAGTTGGGTGAGGCTGAAGCAGGAGGAGGAGGAGGATGGTTTTGTAGATTGCTATTCCACCACAAGCAGGGAGAGTAAGCTAAAATGGCTGCTTGTAGTGGGAGAAAAATGTGAGACAATGATCCATGGTAATGAGAAGCCATGGACACGACAACAGACAAAGGGGTCCATAAACCAGTTAATGGCAACCTCTATAGGAGTTAATTCCTCCAACATATGGATCCAGTCATGGGGTCAGACAGGGAAATGGCTGAGGCTGAGGAAGATGTGAGTAGGGGGGTTCAGAGAGAGTTGAGGAGGGTGGGGACCTAAGAGAGGGAGTTAAGGCTCATTGGAAAGCTAGCACTAATGGCCATGACTCTCACCGTGACCTTGGGTATGGGTCAGGTCTATCTCTCCCCTTTAAGAAGCTAGTGATTGAGGTGCCTGGCCATGCTGATTGGGGCTCTGTAGGAGTGCTTGTGCTGAGGCCCTGCTGTATCAGAGGGGCCATTACAAGAAGCGGGAGCACTCCCTATGGGGGATTCACCTCCCACCCCCATCCCCTCCCCTCTCCTCTCTCCTCCAGAGCCTCATTGAACACATAAGGAACTAGGAGGGATTGACTGATGTGGACGGGTGTAGGGGGGCATGAGTTCACAGTGCATGTGCAATAAAGAAAACGTAGACGTGGTAATGACAAACTGTAGAAAGAGAGGGAAAGAGAGAGAAGAAAGGGAGAAGGCAGAGGAGTGTAAGAGATGCTCAAAAGAGCCTGCAGCTGCTTGTGATGGCCAGATGTGATCTGAGAGATAAACCAATCAGAGAAAGGCGAGAGAAAGAGAACAAGAGAAAGGGGGGATGAGGAACACAACAGAGAAAAATAAGCAGAGATAAGTAAGGGGACAGTGAGAGAAAAGGAGTTAAATGGAAGTGTGATTAATTGAAAAAGGAAGAGAGACAGAATGAGAGAAGGACAGTGAAGCACCTGGAAATGGGATACTGTAAAAATGATACTGAGAGCAACTTTGGCCAGATACTGTGTTATCTTAACACAATGTTTTGCTTCGAGATTACAGCAACAACAAACTTTGAATCGGTCCTGAGAAACTAAAAGAAGAGGGGAAGAGATACAGTATGGAGAAAAGGAGTGGCTGAGTAATGTAAAGAGAGAGAGGAGATTTTTTTTTCTTAGATCTGGAAAGACAAATTAACCGTAGTAGCGAAATGAGTGGAGAAATACTTGAGAAATGTAATGAGAAATGTGAATTGTCAGGTGATGTCAGGCAACAGTGTGAAGAGGAAGATAGTTTCTGAAAGGGATGGAAAAAGAGGAGAGATTTGCCATCCATGAGATGATATGAATGTATGCTATCTGTCAGTTTAGACTGAGATGTGCTACTTCGTACAGGAAAGGAATGAAGTTAATCTCTCGTTTATCTCTCATAGATACTGGACTGACCTCCCATGATGCCTTTTTGTGTGTCTGTGCGAGTGAGTGTGTGTGCATGCGTGCAGGTCAGGCTGGTGTCATCAGAACCAAGGAGGAAATCTAGAAGGATTTTAGAGTTTTGGTTATAGTTCAAAGAGAGATAGAAAGAGAAAGGGCAGAGGAGGCGATTAGAGATCGAGAAAGAAAAGGGAGGGATATCAACATCAAACATGACCACTACACAAGGTGCTGGGTTAGGAGGGGATATGGGGGGAGGAGGGGAGACAAGGGAGGAGGAGAAGGGAGGAAGGGGCGAGCTGTGGTTGTTATGTTCATTGTGGTCTTTACCTTTTTGATCCACTTCTATTCAAGCATCGGAAAAAGGAGAAAGAAGGAGATAGAAAGATAAAAGAGAAAGACAGTAAGGAAGAGAGAGAGAAAGAGAGAGAGGGAAAATAAAGAGAATGAAAGAAAAACAGGTGCAGGAAAAAAGAGAAAATTGAGATTAAATAAAACGCTGTCCTTTCTCTCTCTCTTTTTTTAAAGCAAGTTATCTGTCTGTGTTATGGTTGGCTACTCAGAGAAAGGATGGCTCAAATGGAAAATGAGGAGGGGAAAATGGCCTGACCTGGGTTTAAATCCATTTCCATTTCATTTCAGCTTTATCAATAATCCCCCAACAACACAATCCACCCCAACCACACACTCTCGACCCCACCTCCACCCCTCTTATTGCCACATTCCTTCCTCTCTCTCGCCCACTTTCCCGTGCACCCAAAATGCAGCTCCAGGAACCTGTTGGAGAGAGAAACCTAGGAAGAGCATCTTTGCGCTGTAGTCCTCTTCAGCTGTGGAAGTAAACAAAGAGTGGGAAAGGTAGAGAAAGAGATGGGGATGGTATATGGAAAGGTGGCGATGAGGATGTCTATCTGTGGCTAGTTGTCTCGTTGATCGTTGAATCCCTCTCTCCTCCTCTCTCTCCAAGTACAGTCTGTGTTGACATTAGAGCAGTCCCTTGATCTAAAGAAAGCGGTGCTTTTGGCTTTGCTCAATTTACAGAGTCAGGATGCTCACTATAGAAGCCAGCAAAAACACTCAACCCATCGACCATCCAATCAATGGGGAGCTGCCGGCTTGCCTGGCCGAGGCTGGCTCATCAAAGAAAAAGAGAACAAACAACAGGGAAAGGGAGGGCTTGACAGAGTGGAACGCCTCAGAAACACAGAGAGAAACCAAGAGACACGATCGGGGGAAGGGGAGAAATAAAAAAGAGGGTAGAGACAAAAGAGAGATGAGAGAAATGTCTACAGTGGGCTCATCACACACCAATCAATAGGTTGGTGTGTTGAGTCACACCAAGGCCTCGGCTGACACGAGCAGGTAAGGCGTGGCTCCCTCGACATCCGTGATGCTGTTTGGTACCTGCTTGTGTCGCAGAGTCTGGGGAGGTCCGTGAGCAGCTGGAGACTTGAGGAGAAGCTAGCAAGCATCTCAGCTTCGTCTTTCACATTACAACGCTGGCACATGCCTTCCCTCTGTGTTTGCTGAGGCGCAAGCGGTGTGCGAGTGGATCGTCATGTCTCTCGGGAAGAGACGTGTCAAAAGGCACATGGCTGGTGGATCCCCGCTGCGAGCGCGATTATCGTGTATGTGTTGCGGGAAGTCTGATGTCCTCGGAGAGCCCTGTGAAATTGTCACGACACCTTGCAGGGTTGCCCGTAAAAAAAGAAAAATGGTGAGAGAAAGAGAGAACACAAGAGAGGGGGATGTAAAGAGACGAAGAACGAGCAAAATTAAAAGGAAAAAGGGAGCGTTAGCAGCAGTAGCCTGATCTGTGTGGGGGATGGCCTTGCATCTTGGCAGAAGTACAGCAGAGGCAGCATCAGTATCAGCAGCAACACTGATCATTTATCACCTTATGCCAAGATCAAACTGGACAAACAACCTCCATGAAGACCTGGGGAATGGTAGCCATTTTCAGCCTAGAGGGGTAAACATAGCAAAGCTATGAATGTGAGTCCTGTGAAGCTGGGGCAGGGGGCAAGAAAGCATTACATCCCCGCCACCAACTGCGAGTGCAATCATTAGCTCCATGGTTAGGGGAGAGAGAGACCGGCAGAGAGCATCCAGAGCTTTCATCCTCGCTGAAACAACTGCAGTGGGGGTCATGGGGACCCCAGAATTTAGCAGAGCTTTTTTCATACAGGCATCTACTGAGTGTGAGGTCCTCAAAAGATGGTATACTAAATGCAATGTTATAAATGGTCCCCTGAAAATGATGTGTGTGATGCACAGCACTGGCATGTAAAGAGAGAGAGAGAGAGAGAGAGAGAGAGAGAGAGAGAGAGAAAGAAAGAAAACTTCTTCAATGCTGCAGAAAGGGAGAAGAAAAGGGTAGGTGGAAGACTTCTGTTGACTCCATTTCTTCTGCTCTTGGTTATCCTGAAAAATAGACACTAAGCACAGACACACACAAGATCATCACACGAATCTAAGGAGACACATACACAAACACAGAGAAAATAGACAGAAACTCATCAAACTGTCCTCACAGTGAGCAGGAGGTTAGTTTAAGGCCACCTTGGCTGTTTGTCTGATTCATTCAGCATTTCTCTTTCAGGGCCCTTTTGAGAAATAAGCCACTGCCCTCTCTCCCCTTAATCACTCTGCTCAGCGCTCTCTACAACCCTATCAATTACTCCCACACTAATGAGTACAGCTAGAAACACACACACACTCAAATACACACACACATACACATTGTTGGAGTACTGCAGGACAACTTAGCCTCCTCTGTCTCTTTCACAGTGCTGAGAGATAGTGTGTCCTCTCCAGCTTCTTCCATCCTCTCTCCTCTCCATTTTCTCCTTCTCTCACTTTACATTTTTCACAATAAAGAGCCATCCCTTTCCACGGCCTGAGCAAAGCCTCCTGCTTCTCATTCACCAAACATTTATGAGCCCCACGTCTAATGGCGCTCCTATACATATTAATAGAATTTCATTTTCAGCTACATCAAAGTGTTTCCTCTCCGCCCCTGAAAACTTGTCATATTACAATGCCATTATTCCTTCTACTGACAAACTCTTCCCAACAAGTCAACTATCATTTCCTGTGGCTTTGTGTCCAAAAAGCGATGTCTCGTAATGAATAGGCAGTGCTGAATACATTTGTGGGGAAGAATCAATTTTATAAAGTGAAACAGTGGCAGAGCCACAAAATATGAATGTAAAAGTGGAGAATACGGAGTTACTAAGAAGCTCTGCGGAATATCTACTATATAGCCTGAGTAGGCACATTTAAAGCCAGTTCTTCAGCTACCTGCACTGTGCATATTAACAAGATAAATCACAGCTGATGAATAGCAGAGGCACAACACTAGGTCTAATGGCTCTGGCATGGCTAGCACGGATGGCCTGAACGGGGAGCATTAGGAGTCAATAATGATGTAGCACTGTGTCCTGGAGTAGGAGGGGGGACAGGAAGAGTTCTCTCGCAGGGTAGATTTATTTTGATTCAGTGTACATCTGTGTTAAGTGCAGTGTAGGGTTCCCACTGCAGTAAATACACGCTGCAGCTGTGTGCATGGATCTGTGATGTCTTAATGGAATCCAGCAGTCTACACCAGGCTGTGACAGTGCAAAATGAGAGTTCAGTTGAGCCGTTTTGTCTTGCTCTGTTCCGGCTGGCAATGTGGCGGGGAGGCCTCGCAGGGCTTTTTGGCTCGATGAGATATGATTTGACTTGTTGGCGGATGTTGTATTTTGCCAAGGCGATCCCACGCTCAGCAACACACACACACACACACACACACACACACACACACACACACACACACACGCGTTCCGGACACTTGTTTGAGCTCAGCCGACAGAGGTGTGTGTGTGTGTGTGTGTCAGCTCACCTCTGGATGTCACCTCGCCGTTTCAGGTGACTGGTAACATGACACCTCTGTGACACGCACATAGAGGACCCTGTCAGACGCAAACATCACACTCAGCCATCAACATGGCTGCACACCATCTAGGCTGCTATGACACACAACCTTTACATAACATCTCTCCATTATTCACGTTTTTGTCGAGACAAAACATGCGTCAGCCTTGGATGATGCCACAGTGCCCAGCGTTCCCAGCCAGACGTGAACGATGGGGCATTACCAGAGCGATTAGCAGCAGCAAATTCAATTAATCTTGACAAATCTCTGCTGAGGCAGAACTGAAGAGAGCGACGCGCCCCCTCTCCGGGTAATTAAAACTGGCCGAGTTGAGTGGCGTGTGGTGCGACGGTGACTAGATTTTGGGATGAATAGTTCCAGCTCTGAGTCTGAATGTGTCAGGTGATATTTACTTTGGCAGATGAGAACAAACACGTATAGCAGCACGCAGTATGCGCATAAGTGTACGTGCATATTTGTTTCTATTTCTGTGTGGGTGTGTGAGTGAGTGTAGCGTGGTCCTGTTTAACCAGCGGAGGAGAGTGGCAGAGGACAGGGGTAATTGGCTCTTCTTTGTCACCTCAGACAGGCGGGACTTTTCATCATAGAGGGATCAGCTTCCAATTTTCTAAGCCGTGCCATACTTCAGACGCAATCAACACAGTTTTTTTTCCAAACACGGGGAGGAAAAATGCAAGTCAGCAGCTATTTAATCATCCCTTTGATTGCTTCGCAGAGAGAGAACAAGCTCCCTTGTGCAGTCAGAGCAAAAAAGACAAGGTTAAAATGCATGAGGAGAAGAAGGCAGGTACAACTAGGCAATGCTACCTTGGCCCTCTATGGAAAATACAGGAAAGGACACCAAGCTAAAGCACAGAACAACCAGACTAACAAACAAAGTCATACACCTGGAGAGGGTCAATCTGACTGCAGCTAATCGACTGAAAGACAGGTGAACAGGGGCAGAGGAAATTCGAGAAGAACACTCGTTTCCACTAGGAAGGCTGTGAAGAAAAGATTCACACCAGAGAATAATCCCCAATGGCAAGAAACCCAGCTAACTTTTTCTTATCTGTGACTGCGGCTGCAACCTGACTCAACAAAGTCTCTCAAAAAGTAAACTGAGGGCACAAAAGCACTGAGCAGAGGAAGGGCAAAGACTGAAAGAGGTGCTTGGAAGTCCCTGAGTTTCTCCGAGCCTCTCTGTCAGAGAGGGATGGTTGGATAATTGAATATTTGTCCCACCTGTAAAACAAAAAAAACAGAGACAGCGGAAGACACAGAATAGAATGATAAGATACTGTGGCAGATTGATGGACAGAGAGTAAAAATAGAAAAAGAATGAGAGAAATGGGGCGATGGATGAAGATTAAAGACCTTCGAGTGTAGATAGGAGATGAAAAGCAGAATACAGAAAGAGGGGAGTTAAGAGACATGAAAAGCTGTGATATTGACTGTGAGAGGTAATAAGCAAAGGGAGGATGAGTGAGAGACCTCCGAGAGAAGAGGTGAGAAGGAAGAAGGAGAAGAAGAGGAAGAAGAGAGCAAAGAAGGTTAGCAGCTTGAACCTGTGGCTCACCACAACATCTGTGCCTGAGGAAAAAGCAGAGAGAATCACCCCATATCCCCACCCTAATCAATCAAACAGCCCCTGCACCCAAAGAAGATCCATGTTTCCCAGTTTCCCAACACCCTCAATTGTCCTTCCACCCATTCCTGCACCCCAATTCTGCTTCTGCCTGGTGGAGGGGAGTGCCACTGCCCCTCCCCTCCAGCCAGGTGTTCCTGCACAGTGAGGGGATCAATGCTGAGAGTAATAGTACATGAGAGGGAGGAGGGGAGACTGAGCAGAGATTTTCACATGAATGAGGATCAACACAACACCATATAATCCTTTCTGTGTCTGCTCCTTTGGCTGTGTGAGTGTGCTCTTGTTTGTGTGTGCATGCTTGCTCAGAGGAGGAAGAGTCAGAGGGAGAGCGAAAGAGAGCAACTGTGTGTCCCCCTTTTGTGAGTGTGAGGTAGACTTGTGTGTGTGTGTATGTGTGCGTGTGTGCAGGCATGTGTGTGTGTGTGCAGGCATGTGTGTATGTCACACCTGCCACGGAGCTCTGAGCAGTGCCGTGAGGAAGTCAGCCGTTACCATGGGGACATTAAAATGTGTGGCACTCCAGGTCTTGTGGTCTAAAATAAGCCCTTTGCTGTTTGTGTTAACATTCCTATTGTGAGGTGCGGCATACACACAACGCCCCCTGCCTCCAGGTCTCACTGCGCCCAATTTTAATTTTTATTGGAAATCAGAGGGACAGCAAAGGTGTTTGGCACCAGATAAAGGCATTGGCATGCCCCTGGGTCAATCAGTGTGAGTGTGGGGCGGTGTGTGTTACACTGCTGTGATCGGCAATAAGGGCTGACCCCACATTTGCAGTGGGTGTGTGTGAAGTGCTTATCGGACCCTGTGTTTGTGGAGCACCTTCCCCCATGTGAAAATCTCTCTCAGCTACTGGTGCGTCGCTCTGTCGATGAAGAAAAAAAGTTTAGCGCTCTGTGTGAGTGTGCGCATGTGTGTGTCTGTGCATTATAAGTGTATGAGAGAGAAAGAAAAGAGAGACAGGGAGAGAGAAAGCAGGTGAGGATGACTGTCTTGTTTTGTTTGTGTTGAAAAAGCCAGAGAGAGCAAGTGTACACGTGTGGGTGTGAGAATGTCATTTGTCGAGGGTTTTGGGGGGGGTTGAAGAGGGGGGTAGGAGGTTCAGGTGGGGTAAAGGGAGGGATAGGAGGGGCGGTGAATGGGGTGAGGGGGGGTGGGAGGGGGTGACAGGATCTCAGTACTCACTGTAGGGGACACACTCGTACTGGATCTCCAGGTACTTGTACGTCCCCGGGCAGGGGTCTGGGAACACGTCCGACCCCGCTACCACCACACACTGGGTGCGGTTATTACACCTGCGAGAGCAGACAGACAGGAAAAGGAAGGGAGAAAAGAGAGAGAAGAGAGGAAGTAAGTGATAAAAAAAAATGACAAGCGCCATTGTAAGAAAGACAAAGAGGAGTGGGTACAGAAAAAAAAACATCTTCAGGCTCTCAAAGACGGAGAGAACGGTAGGGAAGGGAGTAATTTCACACTAGACTAGATCATGTGACAGCTGCACCCGAGGGGAGGTGGGAAACAGAGAGGGAGGGAGAGAGGGAGGGAGGGAGTGGGAAGGATAGAGAGAAGGAAAGAGGGAGGGAAGAGGCAGAGAGAGGGCGAGTGACGTAAGAGGCTCCTCTCCTGGGGGATTGTGAGTGGGAGCAATTAGAGGTGAGAGAACAGGGAAGGACGAGGGGGGCTAAAGCAAATACTCTACACCACATACACAGGGAAAACATTTATATGCACATAATACCTATATCTAAACCACATCTCTGCATGCCTTCTCACGTTTGCACACCACGAGAAACACACACACACACACAGACGGAAGAAAAGATACACGTCTACACACACGTACTCACTCATTCTCATCACATAATCCTCCTCTATCTAGCTTTTAGCATTTCTACCCTGTGCTGTCTCTCACTCCCTTCATATCTGAAATCTGTGCTTAACTCACTCTATCATCCCATCATTTCTAGCAGTCTCTCTCCTTCCTTTACCCCCTCAATTCTCTCCTCCACCCACTGCCACCTCCCTCCCTCCCTTGCTCTCTCCCCAAGCTAGCACCCTGTGCCTTCATTACATGCGTGATGGATAGCTGGGAGAGGGCTTCCATTGATCTGAGCTCAGAGGAAGCAGATGCTGAGTGCAAGCACAGCGAGCAGATGTAGGAAGCCCTACAAACACTCTTGCAACAATTCAAAACATACACATTAAAATACACACACTCACGCACGTACACACGTCTCGCCAAGATGCAGTGGTGTTCTGCACAGAACAAGGATGCTGACTTCAGTATTTCACACAAGATATCAACACCTCACAAGGAAAAGCAGGAAATTCTGGTTGAATTATGTTGTGGAATAGTATCTTGTTTCCTCGGCCAATAACAGGCTCTGTCTCTGTACAAACACATGCACAAGACCCAAACAGATCAATAGTTACCTCTGTGACATTATCTTGAAGGCGTCGGGCAGGTAGCACTGCACATTCTCCATCTGGAAGGGGTCTGCGTCACAGATCTTGTCATCGGTGCGGCCGTAGTTGGCCGTCTCAATCATGATGACATCACTTCCAGGGCAGCGCAGCTCGATCGGGTAGCCTTCACACGCCAGCTCTCGACGCATCAAGCCGAAGGGCATCATTGACCGGCTCAGAGCTGGAGTGGAAAGAGAGAGAGAGGTAAAGTTATTGATAATTCAATGAACCTTAATACTTTTAGGAGGCACTTTATTATTCGACCACACTGTAAATATGATGTGTAGTATTTGACAAGAGCAGGCGGAATGAAAGTGGTTCCTATTGTCCTCATGTAAAACAACAAATTAGCAAATTATCGACTCGACTTCAGTGAACAGTAATATTTCAGTACTGTTGATGAACAGCCTGGCAATCGAGTTTTCACATTGGAACATCACAGATCACATATTGGCACGAAGGATTTGCAGCCATACCAGCTTCCCCAATAAGATATTGCACCACTTGTGAAACAAACTGAGAGTTTCAAATGTTAACAAACTCCTACACACAGCCAGCCAGGCAGCAGCTTATCATACTCATTCCCACACCAGAGAAAAAGTGTGTGCTTCCCAGCATCCTTTAGTCTATTCCATCTCAACGAGGTGTCAGAGCAGCACCTTAGGATTCACTCTGAATAAGAGAGGAAGTAATGGTAGAACAAGCAAAAAACACCTTCACCTCTTGTGTACACCATTTACACACCCACTGCTGCTAATCAGCCATCTGAGTGGCCTGTCAATGTGCTGCTGTGGCCAGCAGCGGAGCTGTGTGTGGAGAAGGGTCAGCAGGGACAGCAGGGTTAATCGCTGAGCCAGGCTGAGAGGCATGAAAGAGGACTGCAAAGAGGCACTGAGAGAGACACTCACTGTCTCTCCAGCTCTCTCCATAACTGCATACCTTTCCAACTGCCTCTGCATTCAGCCTCACACACACAAAAAACAAAACAAAATGGCTGCTGACTTCCTTTACAGAAGTTCTCTGTGGCGTTTTTTTTTTTGTGCCAACACTCCTGCCAGTGACTGTGAGAGCTGCTGTCCATGGTCCTGTACTGACAAAACTACTTTTGGGAAAATAACATCCAAAGTGTTGGAGCTGCATCAGAGACTGGTAGGTGCGGAGCTGTCCATTGTCCTGAAGGAGTGGAAAGAGGGCTTTGACTGAGCTCTCCTCTGCATTGTCAGTAGGGAGGGCAGGGCACATATTAGGCTGATGTTGGGCATACTGTCAAATCTAAACAGACGAGTGCTAGCGCCACTTAAGCAGGCTGGAATTTAGAAGTTCTTTATAAACCGAGGCCCCTGCCAGATGGATTCAGCAGCAGACGAGGGCACTGAGTCAGCCCCTCTCCCCCACTACTGTTAGTGCTGAAACCCACAGAGCGAGGCTGTTTTCCCTTCTTCCTGACACTGAGCTAGCACTGCTTAGGTTTCAGCCGCTGTCCATTCAGGAGGAGTGCCCATCTGGGTCAATGTCAATGTCAGTCATCCCGGACATGCTCTGCAGTGGTGCGCTACATGATTCACTGCCATCGGACTTGCTCATGTTTCTAAATGCCAACCATTTATGCAGCGGGGACTTGAGTTCAGTTGTGTAACTAACGCCATTAAGGCTGATTGACTAGCACAGACAAACCTTTTATGCCTCGCCAGCATGCAGTGCCAGTGCCAAATCACAAAGGCCTAGATGCAAAAGTGCATACTAATTAAAGCACATGGAGATGCAAACAGCAGGCGAGGCCAGACAAACAAATCCACACACAAGTGCAAAAACCCACACAAGCAAATTAGCACATACGCAGATCTACTGGTCAGACGAATGCGCACTTTCACAGTCAAGTCAACACACATACTTGCATGCATGCATTCACACATGGTGTCACAGTGGGATTACAATGCATAGTGTCAGTGTGTGGCCTTGTTCTCTTAACTACCCTGTGGTGTAAGTACACAGCAGCGTACAGCTGGCCAGCGATTAGAACCACACAGTGAGCCATGAGGAGAGTAAAACTAAAGGGGGCCACCAGGAGTGATAACACTCAGTCCACTTACGCTGTGGACCAACACATCAGGATCATTAGCCCCTATCAGAGGGGGCAGACCACATTAAACATACTTTACATACCAAACACACTTTATATGGTAAATATTTCTGGCTATTCAGGGCCATCTCCTACCACCCCTTTGAGCGCTAATACAAATAACTTGTTTAAAGGGCTCAGCTCTTGGGCACAACAGCCCAAGGAGCAGTTAATTAAATTCCTTGGCTTTTGGTTGAGTTAGAACTAGGCTGTTTCGACAGTTCAGAATAAATACAGATAATTTCTGCACTGTTTTGATCGATAATGAAAAGGCTCAAACAAAATATAATGAGTCTATTTAATCACAATGATGTAAACTTAAAAAAATGTATGCACTTAAACCCCTTATCTTTTCTATTCTATTCTATTCTATTTCTTTTTCTGGCCTGGCTCTTACAGTATATATCCATTATTGAGCCAGTACACTTCAATGGTGGCAGCAACCATGATAACTAGCCTATTTCTGGCACCATTGCAAATCTCTACTTCTGCCATATTGTAACGTATTTCACACCTACATTATTTCACACCTACGCACCCACTGTTTGACAAGGTTTAAGGTGGAATTCACAGTGTAAATACAGCAGGACGCACCTTACATACTGATGTATGCAGAGATTTTTGAACGACGTATTCATAAACAAGTGTGGAACTTAACTTCAGGGATTCTGTGTGTGTGTGTGTGTGTGTGTGTGTGTGAGTGTGTGAGTGTGTGAGAGAGAGAGAGAGAGAGAGAGAGAGAGAGAGAGAGAGAGAGAGAGAGAGAGAGTGTGTGTGTATGTGGTTGTGTGTCAGCCAGATGGCCTGAGGCCTAGCTGGAGCTGTGGCTGGCTCTGAGCTGAGCTGAGATGAGATGAGCAGAGGATAAGCTTGGACTGGCCATGGGCTACGATTGTCCTTCACTCTGCAGGAATCCATTAAGGTTTCAGGGTCTCTTCAGCCAACACACACACAGACGCACACACATACACACGTGGCCATTTAGTCGTGCCTGTCAGACTCATAATAGCTGGATGACAAAGTGTCTTTCTCAGCAGCAGCCATATGTATAGGTGGATCTAATCCCTCACAGTGAGACTATGACTCATCTCCCGTGATATATAAAACTGTGTTAATATCTGTCATCCGGAAGAAATAGTTACCAATTGTCACACATACTGATGATGATATGAGCCAATTCGATAATTATTCGAGCTGATTTTCATGGATGTGGCAGTGTGCAAGAGACAGAGATCTCACACACGCACACACACAACAGACAGGGGCCTGGTGTCACTCCAGGGCAGCTGGTGTGAGGGGCTGAAGCGGTTGGCTTCATAATAGAAACTCCATACAAATTAAAAGCAAGAGAGAGAACTGATTGGATTTGACTCATTATCCTCACACAGTAATTAAAGCCTGAGGGTGGATAGATGCTGGGACCCTAAGACAAGAACATAATTTTGCAGAAGCTAAGCTAGTCTTTGCACACACACTACATCTATTCTCACTCTCTCACAAGCACATATACACAAAAAAGTGTCTGCGAAGAGCCAACATCATTTGGAGATGAGGAGCCGTGACCTGCAACCAAGAGTTGAGACCAACACTTGAGTGAAGATAAAAAGAAAATCTGGTTTGTTATATCAAGACCGACTCGGAAAGACTGCATTTAGAATTCTGAAAAGTTCACAGTATGAATAGACAAAAATTTCTTTTCTTTGAAACATTACCAAAAACTTTCCATCATCAGTGGCATGCTTTCAAACATGAAAGCACTTTGATTTCATCATCTCTGACAATCTGACCTTGGACTGTGTTATCGCAGACGCTCTATGGTGTGTTTTCTTAGAAATAATTGAGTGAGCAGGTTTGGCCTTGCAGGTAGCCAGAGACTGTGATAGCGACTTTGCAATTGAGTCACAATAGGAGATTATACTTGTGGAGCTCTGTGGCCCTAAGGCTGACTTGTTAGCTGGATGGCTGACTGTCTTTCAGGGGCCGAAATGTGATCAGCCCCTCTTAGCCCCTCTTAGCCCCTCTGTCTGTTCCAGCAGTCATCTCCTAATGCCACTCATTAGCATAGCGCTGAAGCATAGTGCCAGAGAACATTCTCACCAAGCAGTATTGGTAGTTGAAAAACTGGGCATGCTGCTGATGAGGTGGGATTCTTGTTATGTCACTGTCTTTAAAATGAACTTTAAGTGGCATTAAGGCTAATAGGTGAGTATGCTCTTTTTTCCCAGAGATCATAGTGGAATATTAAATTAAAGTACACTGCATACATCTACATATGCCCTCGAATTCAGCTCTGGCCATAAGAGCTAACTCCCTCATGATTTTTAGGTTAGTTCCTTAGTAAAGCTGGCGAAGAAGAACAAGTAATTTTACAGTCTTTGGACAGAACTAAGAGGTCTCAGTGATGGGAATCCCTCTCTAGCAGAGAATTATGCTGACCAATTTCTCCAGTACTTTATCAGCTTAGCGCTCTATCTTAGCGACTCACTTACCACTGCGAGTTAGTGTAATGACTCGCTGGAGCATGGCCTGTCACCACAGACAAGCTGAGGCGATGCGGCCACAACTGTCACATCCAGGCAGCCTTCAAGCTGAGGAGTTGTGACAAAGTGACATCTTGAGACAAACCTAAAGGCCTAACATGAGGGTGCAGGGGGTGGGGGCTGCTCGTGGGACAGTGTGTGTGTGCGTGTGGATGGGAGGGGGTAACACTGGCCTAAAAGCTAGGATGCTATCTCATCTCCTCTGTCTCCTTCGCCTGTAGGAGACAGGCGGAGGAGTTAGAGGAGATGAGGAGCGACTGTATGGGGAGTCACCAGTCGTGCTATAAGGTCAGAACACAAAGCAGTGCCAAAATGACACACATCCACTGTGATGGAGTCGAGTCAAGCTAACACACAGGGAGGGGAAATGGAATGGCAGAGCAAATTAGACAGGGTAACAATAGAAAAAGATAGAAACCATCAAACTAGATGCTGGCAGAAGATGAACATGACAACCGTTCTTTGAGGAAGCACAAGGTCACAAAGGGTTGAAGGGGGAGTGACAAAGGAGTGAGGCAGACAGATTCGTGGGAGAGAGGACCTCCTATTGTTCTGATTTGCTCAGCACAGGCAGTCTCTCTCCTCAGCAGTCCAGTCCTCTAACTGAACTGAATTACAGCACAGCCCATAACATTACATCATTCATAAAAGAATTAAACGTGCCCCCGCTAGAAATGGGATCCACACACCCTCACGCAACACATACTCATGCATTTGCCATGATGCACACACACCAAAAATCTTGCGAGCAGACACACACAAGCTCTAACCCTCATCCATCCTCAACCTCGAGAACTCTCAGTGTGTGTTGACAAACTTTGCTGCGGGGGGAACTAGCAGGCATAGCAGAGAGATTAAGACAGGCGGTTAAAAAGCCACTGAGACACAGAGCAACACACACACACACACAAACTTGAGGAGGGAGGCGAGACGGGACGTGCTCATACTGTCAAACCACTTCATTGCTGGCCCTGGCGCCTAATTATGCAATAAAAGCGCCTCAGTGGGGGGGGACGACATAGCCCAAAATAAAAATCAGCCTGCCTAAAAAGTAGGAGATTCACCCGGTGTAAAATATCTTCCATCTCCCCAGGGAGGAGAGCTGTGCTACAGGCCCAACACAACTCTATTCTGTCCTCACTTTCCAGCACATATCACAACAGGCAGGCCAGCAGACAGTGAGTCAGACCTAGATTCATATAAACATTGTGGTGGAGTAAAACTGCTGGTGATGCAGGGAAACATCCACAGGGATGAGGGGAGAATGAGGCAGACACAGAGAACCAGAGAGAGGAAAGTGAGGAAGGTGGTGAGAGACTGAACATAAGAAAGTGATAGAAAAAAAAAGAGGGAGAATGAGAAAGTGTGGAGGAGAGAGGGGGGAGACTGAGTGACTATCATGCAAGGCCTGCTGTCAGAAAGATGTGTGCGTGCATTTGGAGGAGTTGCAAGTCGCATCCAGAGACTTGTTAGGAAAGATAAGTGTCAAAGCCCAGCCCTGCCACTGTATTAGACACTTAATTAACCTCCTTATACACTGAGCCAAAGGCTTGGACGTGTGGACAAAGTGTGTCTGTGTGTATTTTTACTGTGCATGTTTATGAGTTGATCAATCTGTTTGCAAGTATTTGTAGGTAGCTACAGTGTGCAGCATTTTGGGTGTCCCTGTGCCTTTATGTTTTAAATCTATGAATGAAAAACAGATTTGGCAGTAAAACGCTATTGAATCCCTCCTAGCCTTGTACGCCATCTTGTTCACCTGCAGTGCAATGAGCGTATACTGTATGTTTCCTCCTCTCTTTGTGTTTTTTTCTTTTTCACTTCAGCACCATCCCTCGATCCCTCATCCAATTTCATCTACCCGGAAACTCTCTCATTTACCCTCCCCACCCGTCCTCTTCAACCTCTCCTCGTTCTTTCCATGTCTTCATTCCTCCCTCTTGTGCTGACCCTTCACCTCCAGTTCTCCCCTCTTCCATTCCCATCCCTTTCTCCTCTTTTACCCCCTCTCACAGTTTTACCAGCCTCTCCACTCATCCATCTCCCTCCCTGCGTTCCTCTCTTTCCTCCTCTCTACTCTCTCTGCCCTTGGCTGCCAGCTGTAAACTGCTGCTGGTAATTATCAATCTGCAGTCCACAAAACACACGACAAGCAAATGCACACATTCTCAAGCACACAACATGCTTCACACATACACACCAGCAATTCTGCACACACTTATGAACCAGCACCCCCCGATACACACACACAGTCCTTCACGGCTACAAAGCCTCAAAGTTATGCAGCTAGGCCCTGAGAGAAAAGAGGCAGCTATCACACGACTGCACAAACAGGAACACAGTCCCCAATCCTTTATGTAGGAGCTTGTTTGCGGTACACAAATCAATGTACACAAACTAACATACCCCGACGCACACAACTACAAGCAAACACAAATACACAAACAAAATGGGCACACACACACACACACACACAAACACACGTACACCAACACTGTGAACCAATGAATAAACAAAAAAGCACAGCCCCGATATACAGGCGCAGACACATGAGAACATCGTGCGTCATCTTCAAAGGGAGGTTTGAAAGAACACACCGCCACTCCGCCCCGGCCTCTTCCTCCTTCTCCCGCCCACCCCGACTACCAATATATGTTCAAAGGCCATCCATTAACCTTTCACTCACACAGGCCTCTCTGTGATCTACTGCTCTCAGCCATGGGCTTTGAAGAGCACAGCAACCCCCAGCACCGGGGAGGGAGCAAGGGAGGCAGCAAACGAAAGACGAGAGAAAGACAGAAAGAGGCAAAAGAGAGTGAAAGGAAAGGGAAAGGAGGGAATGACAATGACAAGAGATGTGTGCTGTTAACAGATAGTAGGCAGAGGGTAAGGAAAGCAAAACAGAGCCAGGGGGGTGAAACTGAGGAGGGAGGCTGGATAGAATGTGGGGTAAGGTGATGGGCAGAATAGGAAGAAGGTGGAAGAGAAGACATGGTGGGGAGGGTGGAAAAAAGAGGAGAGGAGGAAAATGGAAGTGGTAGGGGGAATAGGAAGAGGGTCCAAGAAGGATAGTAAAAAGGGGGGCATGAAAAGGAGAGGCGAGCGTTAGGAGTG
Source organism: Maccullochella peelii (assembly GCA_002120245.1). NCBI lineage: Eukaryota > Metazoa > Chordata > Actinopteri > Centrarchiformes > Percichthyidae > Maccullochella > Maccullochella peelii. The sequence continues at coordinate 73,722 of LKNJ01000904.1, forward strand.
AGAGAAGTGAGAAGCACCGACTATTGCTAATAAGATGGGGAGGAAACAAAAGCTTGAAAACACATACGAGAGGCAAAGAGAGTGAAACAGGAAAAAAGGCTTTACGGCAGTTCTTTATTGCAAAATCCAGATGATGCGCAGCAATATTCACAAGCCGCTAGATTAGCAATTAGTGTCAGTGAAGCCTGTGGATTTCAGCTTTATGGCAGAGAAAAAAAAACATATTCAAAAGTAATTTTCAGACAAAATGAAAACGTTTACTTGTCTCTATAAACACATACATAACCAGCCGGTTCTGATGGCCTTGGTCTATAAAACACAAAGCTATTAGAAACTTGAAAATGCAAGTTGTCTGTAAGTTATGAATTTAAACCACTGAAGTCCGGCGTAAGTAATCTGTCTGTATATGATTACGCAACTGATACTTAAGTCAAAGGAAATTGGGCCATTTGTAGCAACACATGGTTGTACTGTATTTGGTGAAAAAATACTTCCTAGGATACTTTCCGAATGTATGATGAATAAGAAACCAAATCATTCAGCACAACATTAACAGCAGCTCGTGGAGAAGGCAGGAGCAATGAGAAGAGTGTGAGCCTGCCAGGTTATAAAGTTCACCTCATTCACTTGTATGAATGTAACTGATTATTCTAGTGTCACCTGATTCTGATTCAGCTAATACCATGCACAACTCCACTGCTCTACTTGAAGTTTTTCAGACCTGTCTGATAGCTACAGAAGTCAAGAGCTAAGAGTTTACAAAACACACATTCAAGCAATACAATATGCTGTTCAGCAAATTATACAACAACAAGAAGCCAAGTGCACATAGCAAGGCACTGCCGCTTTATTGCCTCCTCTTGAAATATTATTGCTACAAGCCTGTCAGAGAATCAATTCTTATGAATTAGTGAGTAGGTCGCAGTCTTGAAATTATCATTTTAATATTATAGTATTGCAGGACTGAAAGTCTACTCTGTGCAAAAATTCAATATTGGATGTGGTTTCAGGTCAAGTCTTTTTTAAGATCTTCACTCAGAATTTTAAATCTAGGGTTGAGCAACACTTAGATCCCAAATAACTGTCAACTCAGTCATAAAAAAGCATCTGGCTTTCAAAGGTATAGTGAATTCTTCATGTGGCCCTCCATGATAAATAACTACCCACCCCTGCATTATAGGAAGCAAAATACTGCATTGAGATCAGTCCCCATTCAGACATTCTGTCACCATCCAAGGACAGTCGAGAGACTAAAGCACTTTGTTGAGAAGATGTGTAAAAACAGCTAGTCCCCCATCCTTAAATAATAACTACCGTTCAGGGGAGAAGGCACAGAAGAAAAAAGCTGGGGAGAAGAGGAGGGGTAGACAGATAAAAATGTCTGCGTGTGCACTAAAGGACCAGGGGCCTTTCCACACGACTGATCTGAGAGCAAAGGCTTAAATACAGGGGAGATGAGAACAGATTCCACCAGTCAGCTGGCACTGGCGTCCTGATATGAGTGGCGAACACGCACACACATGCTCACGTAAATGCTCTCGCACACACACCCCCTCTGGACATGTGAACACACTCGTGTAAGCCCAAAAACCCTTACAGACTCTTGAAAGTACACATCACTATACACTAATGGACATACTGTACACACACATATAGGCCTTACATACTTACAAACTCACACGCATTACAGACTGAAAGGACCTACACGTAGCCTTATAATGGTCTGGCTGCCACCACTGGTGCACATAAATACAAACACACACGCATGCATACACCGATGCTTCTGCTGTGCTAAATGAAAGCTCTGTGTCAGGGCTTCATCACGTACAGCGCAGCTGCCTGCAATGCCTGCCACATTAAGCAAGCCTAATGGGCTTTCAGAGCAACAACACTGCATGTGAAGGGTTGTACATTCTCGAGCATTCTGTGGAATCAGCGGGACACTCTGTTTGTCAGGGTACACATGTCAGTCTGTCAGGGAGTCTGCAGGATGGGCTGGTGGAGACGTTTTGTATATACTGCTAGGAACATGACTTTATTTGCCTAGGTTCATATGAGCTTCACAGACGAAAATATAGTTTTTGTTTCACAAAGGCACTGCATTTCAAAGAGAAATGGAGAGTTGCACAGTGATTTAACAAGATAAATATGCACTGTGTAAAATAGGCAGATGAGTGAGAATTGTGGGACAGAGCAGGGAAGATGTATGTGTACAAAGCTCACGTGGGTTAGGAACATTTGCGTTAAAGAGCTGGTTCCGGAGGAGAATAAATGTGTGAGTGTAGGAGTAAATATTAGAATGTGCAGCCAGGAGTAGAGTGAGGTTAAAGCATGGGAGATTAGTCGGAACACCGAGGAGGAGCAGGGGTACACATTAGACTGTGAAGTCATGTGTGATGATCCTGCAGGTTTCCAAATGAGCTCTGATTAGCCTGAGAGTGATTTCAGCAGCTCTCGTCACATCAAAACCCTGCCCTCTTCCTTTAAATTGTAACTGCCTTCTCTTTTCTTTTTCTCTCCTGCTCCTCACACTACGGTAAAATAGATAGAATACATTTCAGCCAATATTCAGCTGCCAAAATTATGAGCACCAAAAGGGTGTGGGTGTGCATGTGCATGTGCATGTGTCAGTGTGCATGCCTGTGTGCCTGATTCCAACAGAAAAAGAAAAAGGTTTTCTTAATTTCATCAAACCAAATGTTGCGCCAGTGCTTTGGGGCTGAATACAGATAACAGTCAATTGATTATTAATGCATTATTAATACCCCAAGTGCCAGGTCACACAGATAGTTGGAGGCTTATTTTCACACAAATACATACACCCACACACACACAAACACAAAGCAACATAGCGCCAGAGACCAAATGTATCCGATGGAACAGAATGTGCGCTACACAAATCCAGTGTTACAAAAGAAGCCAAATTAAGATGGAAAAAAACAGCACCTACTCAAATTAGAACCGCACCTGGCCAATCAGAGCTTACACAGAAGGGTTGCAAAAACCAATGCTGACACAGGCGTGCATGAACACATTTTAATTTTACCCTCCCTCCCTCGGTTTCTTTGACTCCTCCTGCTTCATCACTGGCCCCTCCCTGTGGCGACTGTGTCTCTCCCTGATGCTCCTCCTCCTTGTCCTAGCTGTCCATCACCTAGCGGCTCGTTGGCACAGAGCTGACTGAGAGCATACAGCAGATGGTGTGCTGCTGTCTGTGTGGCAGGCCACTAGCAGGACACCCAACAGCCCCTCCTTTCCCTCCTCAGCCCTCTGCCTCCCCCTGCAATCTCTGCTCCTTCCCTCCTACACATCTTCCAGCACACACACACACACACACACACACACACACACACACACACACACACTCTCCAGCATCACTTCAGCCCAACCAGGTCACCTGCTGCCAGGCTTACAACAGCTAACACACACAAAATAAAATATATTATGGTACGTGGCACATTCAAGGAGGTCACACATATGGCACCATTACATGCACGGATTCCCCCTTATATTCTTGCCACGCTCCAACTAACATCAAGATGACAAGAAATTTTATTGACATTCACACATGCACTCTCCACCTCGCTCACACACACTCTCTCTTTGTCTCCTGTAGAGACAGTTTGGTTAATAAAGTGCAGTGTTTCTAGCCTGGTCAGCAAGTCAATATAACCTTCATCACGTAGCTAACGTATAAATATTACATCCTCATTTGCAATAACCTGGTCAGTACAGTTATAGGGCACAGAGAAACCAACAAGAGCGTATGTGCAACATTACAAGCTGGCTCAGTGAAGCAATACAAAATTATATGTTATATGTTGTATATACTGTATATATAAATGAACAGTGAACACACACAGTATAAATACTGAATGCAGATAGACATGAGTTTAGCTATTGCAATGTAATGTGGCAATATAAAAAATACCACACAATGTTGATATTTATTACACACCTTGCGAGGATGGAGCAATGTTGCTGAAAGCCACAGCACAGGTGAAGATGATCCAGACTGCTAGAGCCATGTTGGAGGCTGACCAAGGGGCAGGGCAAGGGGTGGGGCTAAAGCGTAGAGGCGGTCAGCAGGCACAGGTGAGTGGGGCGGTACTTCCTCAGCTTACACCCTCCCTGAGGGTGATCCTGCTGGGAAAGAGGAATAGAAATAACAGAGAGGTAAGTGCCACATAAAAATTTGTGTTTAACTGAATTATTCTACTGTTCTGTTTTTCATTCTTTCCCCTCTCAGTATGGCATTTGAATTAGACAGTGTTGACTAATATATTCTGCATTTATCACTGGAATATGTGATAATAACTTTGCACAAAACTGAGTGGCTCACGACTGGTATAGCATACTAAATGCTATCAGAGCAGGCAAAGAGGAGGAGAAGAGAAGAGAGGAGAGGAGAGGCTCCCCCTGTGGTGGTCAGGTAAAATGATCAGACAGGGAGATCTGAGGCCATTTTGTGCAGGATGGCATGGCAACAGCTGTTGCCACTACCAGCTTATCACTCTACAGTGTCTGAACACTTGATTGGATCAGAAATGTCACATATGTTTTGGGGCTATTAGTGAAGCTATATTCAACATGTGAAAAATCCATGTCTTCTGTGCATGTGTGTGTGTGTGTGTATTTGTGTCTGTGTACGCGCTCACACACAAAGTGAGACAGTGAAAAATGGTGACTCAGTCAGCAGTGCCATAGGGCTCCCACATCTCATTTGCCTAATGAAATAAATCACAATCTGGAACTTCAGCTATGATTTTTTGACAGAAGAAACTGCTCTGACCCTCCAGGGGCTGCAAGACAGAAAACAGTAGAGACGGTATTGTTAGAGCTAATACTCCTCCTGCTGAGCTTGCTGATGAAACAGACAGATTGGACTGCGTCTCTCTCTGTGTATGCGTGAGTGTTTGTGCGTGGGGAGGTTGAGAGGATTTCCTCCTACTAACTTATATTAGGAAGGCATAATATAATAGATTAAGCATGCATGTACTCTCTCTCTCACACACACACACAAGTTCAGCTACTGTACAGTAGGAACTTCTTGTGTTGACTTTTCAATGACTCTTCAGCCCAACTAACTATTTGGCAGCTTCAACTCTCAAATTTGTGTTAGGTTGACAAGCCTACAGATCTTTTTAAACCTCAGTAATTCTTTTCAAGAGCCAAACGTTTCCAATGGTAGCAAATATGTCATGCTTAATCACATAAATATGGTAAACAAAGGATGCACAAGACATCTAAGATGTTTCTATTTTATATGTTTCAGCCATAAAAAGTGATCAAATGTGACAAAGCTTAAAGACGCACGAAATAATGTATATCTGACTCTGAAAATATTTAAGATAAAATAAAATAAAAAAGTAAATATTGGGGACGATAAGTGCTGAATTTTTAACCCTAATCCTAATTTTGATTCTAAACTTTAACCCAAAATATGAATCAGACAGTTGTAATTATAAAACTGTCATTTTTCATTTTAATTTCATTTTGTAAACTTTTCATCCTTTGCTCAACGACAAACACAACAACATGCAGGCAAGGCCAAGCACTTTTCTCCTGGCAGCCAAGATGGCAGACCCTGACTGGGTGGCTTCACCCCCTCTCTTCATCATCACTGATTTGGCTTCCCCTCCATCTCTCCAGCCCCTCCTCATCCTGACCTTCTCTGATATTTACCCTCCTCCCCAGTGGCAACGCCTGGCCCACAGCCACCGACCTGCCTGGGTATTGCTGTGTGGATTAGTATGTTGGATGTCGTAGAGTACGAGCAAGATAGAGTGAGAGAGAAGGGGAGGGCAAACAGCGAAGAGGGAGAGAGAACAAAAGCAGAACACAGAGTACAAAGCACATCTGCAGCAGCTGTTATTTACACCAGCATTTATTTCTATCATATGAACACACAAACACACAACCTCAGCACTAGTGCAGCCTGTGCCTTAATTTAAGTTTGTTTGTGACCACCCTCTATGACCAGCAGCTGAGAGAAAAGGACACACTCAGAGGGAGGGCAGGACAGACAAAGAAAGAGTAGAAAAGCAGTAAACAAATAGCAATAGACACGTGATGTGGTTCGGTAGAAGCCTTGGCTGCTCCGTTCTCTCAAGGCCTTTCCTCTCCCGCCCCCTGATCTCCTCTGTATTATTAATGGTCAAAAAGTGATCCCCTCCTGTGCAGTGACAGGCTTTTGTTTTTTTTCTTCCAACTTTTGTGGTTTTAATAAGAGAAATCTGTCTTTCCTCTTGTTTCTTTTGACTGTGCTTCAGTACTTTTCAACAACAGCTCTCCTGTGGTCTCAGAAGATGAGGAGGGCCAGATAAGGAGAGCAGGGTGGGAGGGAGGGCAGGTTGGGGATTGAGAGAGGGAGGGAGAGAAAAGTGCTGGGTGGATAAATTGATTTTATTTTGTGACAAAAAGAAAGCTAGCATTACACAACACTCCATTTCAATGTGGTAGGAAAGGAGAACACAAGGAATAAAGGAAGGAAGGATGGAGGGAAGACCAAAATGAAGGAAAAGAAGAAACAAAGGAATGAGGGAACAAAAAAGAGAGGACACATCATGCAGCCTGGGTAACTAATAAACAAGGAACAGAAGGAGCAAAGGAAGTAAGGAACAAACAAAGTAGGGGAAGGATGGCTTTCTGTATAACGAGAATAAATAAGAGCGAGTGGGAGGGGAAGCTGCTGAAAATAGCCAAGTGAGAACAGTGAAGGAATAGTAAGAAAGCAGGAAGTAATGGGAAAGGAGACCACATTTCTTCTGCCTGTGTCTATGAGTCAGTCTGCCTCTGGGTGGAAGAAGGTTAAGAGTCTTTGGAGGGTGTGAGATGGGTGTCTTCGCCCTCCGTGCTCTCCCTGCTTGGAGGATGTTATGTGCCCACAGCCAGAGGCTGACCTTTCGCACTGATTACATCCACCATTATTATCATCACTGTTTCTCTTCTAATAGAGCGGAACATCATATCCCTATGAGACCGGAGCCCACAAAATGGGAGAATGGACAGCAATTTCACTGCACTGGTGAAAAGGTGAGGAGGGCGAGCAGGAGAGAAAGTGGGAGTCATGACAAGTGACAGTCAGTTGTATCAACACAAAGACGGACATGCAGCTGTCTAAACAAAGTGGTGGCGGAGTTACACTTAAGTACACACCTTTGTCATCTCGTTTAGAAGGCTACCCTCCGTTTCTTCAGCTATTAATTTACAGGCTGCCTTGATCCAAAGCAAATAACCTCATTATCCACTTCTATTGGATCATTAAGATAATCACCATGATCATTAAGATCAGTTTGCTTTAGCAGACATGCTAATCGAGAACAGGGTGTCCTTTTTTATACAGGGTGGGGGGTACTGTTAAAGGCTGTGAGTGTCTGTCACAAGAACCATTCATGTTTACCCCATCATGCAAATCATTTCTGTACAGAAGAAAGAGGCATTTAGGAACATTACCCGACCAGAATCAAAAGGAGGGAGAACAAAGAGTTTGAGTAGACAGTTTTTGCTGCATAATTAGAAAAGCTGGTGCTCTCAGAGCTGCTACAGCTTCAGGCTTTCTCTCTTCTGTTTTTCCCCCACTGAGGGGGAATCTGATATCAAGGTGGGAGAGACAAGCATGATAAGTGTGAGTCGACTCTCTGTGTGTCTGTGCATGTATGTGTGTGTGTGACTGGGCAACCCGTGGTCAGAAGGCTATAGATCCACAGCGCTGATTGGACACTTCAGCTTTAAAAGTAAATACGCTCTTTAGAGCTTGACAAAGAGCTTTAGAGCTTTGCGCACATAAAGTGCTCTGACAACTGCTTACATCTTAATTAGCATTTGAATATATTTGAAGATGAGGTATGTTGTGTGAACAAGTGAAAATCATGCAGGCCAATGGGGGCAAAGGAGGGAGTGGGAAAACACAATTTTATTTGGTTAGGAAAACACTCATGATTGATTTAAAGATTTGACAGTCATAACTTCTGACGGTCTGTTGCTTTATGCATGTCTTTGCATCTTAAGATGAAGCACCAGCATTTCCCATGCTATTAGGATTGATGTTTATGCCTCAGATGCTTCAACAACAAATAGTTGGTTCAGTAGCAAAGCTCCCGCTATGAAGGAAATGATTGCCTCCTAGCAACCGACACAGTCAAGCGTGCAAAACTGAATGGCAATCACATCTCACTTACAAATCAGAAAATGATGCTAACTCCTGCATTAAATATTTGTAATCAAGTAAAAATTCAGTTCAAATAAACTTCCAACATCCACTCAAATTGGAATAAATTGAAAACAACTAAAATTTTTTACTCAGTGCTGTTGGGATTTGGTTTCAGTCAGGTCTGAGACAGGCATTTTATTTCAGAGGAAAGCATCACTAGACTCAGTGAAGGCTAGCCATGTAGTATTAGAGTTTGATGAGACTGCAGAGAACGACAAAAACGTATGCTTTGCCTGGGGGCCTCTAAGTAATTCTCCCTCTGACTCATCGGTGCTGAAGCTTTGTCACACTCGATACTCTTTTGTACTCTCGAGTTAGGCAAGAGGGAGCAATACAAGGAAGTGTAACAATAAATGAGGATGAGATAGAATTCATTAATTACTTCTTCACCTCCATAAAACTAATCACTCGCCAAAGTGAATATAATTATCCTACTTTTCCTTTTGAAACGTAACAGACATACCATGAAATATCATTACCATCACCATCTGCGATCAAGCTTTGCTGAGTGGGAGGCTGTGTTTTTACTGTCAAACCTGCCTTCCAGGATGCTGAGGTATGACAGTTGAATTTAATTCAATGATTATCCAAATTAGCCAAAGTGATGATTTGGACACACTTCCACTTGGAATGTGTGTGTGTCAAAATCCCCCATTAACAGAACAAATGGAATCAGATCATTCTGATTATGAGAAAGAGTTTGCTTTAATCACTGTGCTAAAAGTGACATCAAGGGTAAGGCCTGGCACAATCTGACAAATTATCTATCAAACTCAGAACAACAGGAAATATGCCCTTTATTTTTTTTGTATTGTCCTAAAACATCATTTTCTACAAATTGTACAATCCCACCTCTGTACACTTAACAACCGCCAAAACAAGATCGAATCAATGTCACTACAAAAAAAAAAAAAAAGATACCAGCGTGTATAAACCGCCGCCCTCACACCCCCTTCATTGTTATCTTCCAGTTGGGCCTATCGCTAATCTCCCTAATCCTTTTTGGTGAGGCTATCACTAGCAAAGACAACATAATAGCATTAGATATTATTCCTTCACAACAACCTGATTCTATTACATTTGCATTGATGCTCAACAGCCCACACGGTCTCGGTCATAGTGAGAACTGATAGCCTACTGTTAACACTAGAGCATTCATTCAGGATGGATAATGTTGTTAAACTAGCAGCGGCTACACAAGCACATTCAGATCAGATCATCCCAACACTTCTCCATTTACTGGGGTAGGTCAGTTAAGGCCGGGGCTCTGGTGTGGTAGTATCTTGCTGGCTGCAGCAGCAGGGCTGTTTATATAATGACACCATTGTGCCGGCTGTGTGCAGATGGAACATCAGAGCTCTTGTAATGGCCTGTATATTAGGGCCAATGTGTTTGATTACTGACTCTGGGAGAGCGGGGATAGGCTGTGTAGTCAACAGGGAATAAGGCTCCTTCCAAAACAGCAACCCAGGGAAAAAATACCTATTTGAAGAAACAGGAGGAAAGAAGGAAGAGACAAAAACAGGGAGAGACTTTAATGGAAGTGTGCTTTAAGGGAATGCAAATTAGACAAGGGAATCTGCAGAGCTGCAGAACACAGCGGAGGGATATCAAACAGGGCTAGTGTGGCTGTCAAAGACAGAAAGGCAAAGGGAAGGGGGTGGGGGGGAGCCCATCTCACTTTATTCAATAGACACTCCTGTGCCACTTTTTCCTGCTTCAGCTTCCGCCCTCGGCTGCAGCTCTCCACATACCCCAACCCACACACCTCCTCATCACTAGAGTCTACACTTTAACTATTATATGCTTCCGAAACAGTAGTAGTTCTAAAAAATAAAAAATAAAAAGCCTCACTGCCTATAAAGCAGCCAGTAAGAGCCCAATATTTCTGAGTGACAGTTGTACATGCTAATCAGAGTCCACAAGTATCTAAAGGGGGTTGACTGTGTGTGATAACAGTGCTGCATCTGTGAATGAGTGATAGAGATAGTCTGCCCCTAGCCAACCAGCCAGTCAGTCTGTTCGTCAGCACTGACACAACGCAGCGGAGAGAGAGCATGCTCCCCGGCCTGGTCTTCAGTGTCTCCAGTGTGGCCTGTGATTTATTGTGGCGGCAGAGAGCTTGTCAATGTTCATTATTACTGATGCAACAGGAGGCAATGCCACCACCCATCAATGCTTGCCCTGTGATGCTCGCCACAGCTGGCAGAGGAAGTGACCTCAGCACCCACCTGTCTTCTCACACAAACACTGGCTACAGCCTCGCTCTAATGGGCTCTAATATTTTACAGGGATGGAACCTCTGACCCGATTTGGCAGCCACTTCTTAACCAGCCACTAAGCAGTGGAAAAATTATACATTAATTCAGTCTGAAAATTGCAAATTTGCAATGACAAATGTGAGAGGCCTCATTTTTGTAATCTAAATACATATAAATGTATTTAGAAAGTTGAGCACAATTTGTGCCACATCTGTCTGCACTGACACATAACTTCATCTTGTTTCTGGCTTTTGACTTTTTATCTCACGCTTTCTACTCCATTCCCCCTGCTTCTCAACCTCACAGTCAAATTAGATATACTCTATATCAGTCAACCTGCGCTGTCAACTTTGTCAGCATGGGTTGCGTTGCAAATCACTAGGAGGAAATGAATAATTCACTGTGACCATTAAGTCTACACAACAAGAGTGATAACTGCCGGCTCTGACATTAATCTTATGAGCTACCAACAATGGATTATGATATAACATGATAATGTTATGAAATTGTACTCTCTGGTGAATCTTGCTCCCTCCCGCCCTTTGCATTGAGCTGTTCCCAGATGTCACTTGACTGTGACTGGCAGGCTGCCACCCCGAGTGCCTGTGCACCGCCAGGCCCGGCTAGATCCATCTTCATTAAGGACAGAAACGCTGTGAGTTGTGTGTGTTATTATCAGTGTCTATTAATCTGAAAGCTCCAGCAGGGCAACCCCTGCCTCACTGTTGCGCTACAATACACCATAGCCAAGCATACACTATGTACAAACAAACTATGGATGTACACCACACAGACGAACAAATACAAAGTTTGTATGCATCTATACACACACACAAAATCCTTTTATACTCCTGCCTGCAGCTCTCTCTAATAATGAGCACAGCAACAGACTTAAACAATATGCAGATAATGCATGGTCACTCCTAATTGGGGACCTAATTGGTGACGATAGACAATAATTATGTGTGGAAAAAACTCATTCATAATTGTTTAGCAACCGTTGGGATTCACTCAAGGCAAACTGTAGACATCCCCTGCTAAAGTGTTGGAGCCAGTGTATGGTAAGCCATGATCATGGCTTGAACCATTCACACACATGTTCACACACATGCACACACTCACACATGTACACACACAGATGAGCCCACCGGGGCACCACATGTGATGTTGACCCAGTTTAGATCTGTGGCACAAAGTAGAGCAAGGATTCAGAACAAAAAGAGACAGTGACATTTAAAAATAGGTTGACATTCTTTTCATCTCATTGCTGAGACCCATACAATGGAAGTATCCATCTTTTGTGTCAGTGGCACCATCAACTAATTATTCCATCAGTTCTTAAACTTGCCACTTCAGAGATCCACTCTCACTATACAGGTATAGGTTTGGTTTCAGTGAAGCCAGTTGGAGTCAAAAACCAAACTAAGACATATACATTTCAAACAAATTGATCATTGCTGACAATAACTATTTTTATCTAATTTACAGTGTATGAAGTGGTGTCACTGTGAGGTGAGCTGAACCATACTGGGTTTTAACATGCTTCAGCCCTTTCGTCGCATTTGGTTTAAATGTTGAATGGGAAGCAGTCTTTTTATTGGTAGAAAAAATCTATGGTATCCTTTTGAACATCAGTGTTCATGTAATTTTACCAGTTTGTTTTCAGGGTTTAGATTTCTGACATGATAGCTTGAGAGGGCTGTTAATTAGCAGTACTAATGTCAGAGCTTCACACTAAATGACCTACACACAGGCACAGAGCAGTTTGCATTCTGAGCACTTCTTGAGTGTATGCTTCTAGGCTTTAATGTGAGCACACATTAATTAAACCTCAGATGAGTGTATCAGGACTTTTATCAACCCAGTGCATTCTTTCATCATGACAGCTGGGCAGTAGAGAACCCCATTTAGGGTGATTTTAGCAATTCAACCAAACTCCAACTTTAACTGTATTTTGTTTGACCCTCTATATCTCTCTGAAGTTATCCAGATTATTGTGTTGTGCATCACAAGAGAACAGAAAGTAGGAGTTTTACTGTTTATGTGCATGCAAACATGTCTACCTTTTCCGAATGCACATGTCGGAGTGATTTGTGTTGTGCAATGGTGTGTGTGTGTGTGTGTGTGTGTGTGTGTGTGTGTGTGTGTGTGTGTGTGTGTGTGTGTGTGTGTGAGTGAGTGATGTATCTAATTTGATAGTAGTGACCCCAATCTGCCTGCCAAGGTTATCCAGCTTTAGGATGGGCATCGTGGGCATCAGGAGATTCTGACACAGCAGGCCTGGCTGACATGCCCCAGTTCTAAAGCATGGCTGTCACTCCTTCCTCTCGCTTCCTCTCTCTGTCTACCTTTGTCACACAGACACACACATGCATATGCACTGCCCCCACACACAGATACATGAAGGCACACTGATACTGTCCCACATACAGCACAGTAGCAGCCTTCATAGCTACTCAGGAATAATTGAGGAGAAAAAAAAGTCTACATACACATATGCATGCTCACATGCAAACACAAGCATGCAGTGATCTCAATTTAATGCTGAAAACCCATCATTTATTTATTTGCATAATTTCAAACAACTGTCAACTGTGACAGAGAAATCGCTGGTGTTTGTACAAATAAGTCTGAACAGAAATGGCAAAAATAGACCGTTGACTACATCACACAGCTGCCTGTGCATTTGTCTGTTGCTCAGCTGTCTAGGAACAGGACAGGTAAATGTTTGACACTAGCATGCACATTTGCTGGAAATAACGCTCAGAACTACACAGAGAGCCTCAAGCTATGTGTGGAGCTACCATTACTAGTGAAATGATTGTAGAATCCTTCCTTCTTTGTCCCCACCTCCTCTTAATCTGCCTCTTTTTTCTTGTTTTGAACAACACACATAATCACACAAACACACACAAGTGTATACATTCATGCTGTGAGGTCCCAGAGGAGGGATGGGCGGTGGTGGTCTGATTATTAGAGAGGAGCAGTGGGAGACACAGCCCAGAGCCCAGAGCTCAGGGCCTCAGTCAGTTAGGCTGTAACAGGTGCTGCTTTCCACTGCCTGCTTCTGTTAATTACCAACAGCACAATGTTGGAAACGCTTTGCCGGGATCCACACCAGGTGAACACCCATTAGTGCATGGAGAGGATCCAGAGGGTCTGTGCCCACCGCCTCCCCCCTCTACTGCTCATAGACTGAAGCTAAGCAAGTACACACACACACATACATGTGCACACAGAAGAAATACTCCCACGCATTCACTGCACACGCACTTATATTTTTGTGTTATGCATGCTGGTGTAATGATTACGCCTTGAGACATGTACACCCAGACAAACACCTTCACACACACACATAGCTCTGCCTCTACACTCTCTTTTTCTTTCTTTTCGAATACTAATTTTTCCCTCCATCTCCTCCTGTCCCCGGAGGCCTGAGTACATCAGTTCATCGACACATTTCGTTCTGGTCGGTGGTCTCCATGGAGCCTCCTTTTCATGTGACCTTTCTCCCCCTACGTTCCGGGAGTCTCGGGCGTCTGGTCACTCTGAATCACTCCCTCCGTCTGCCTTTGTTCGGGTAAAAAGGTTCGGCAGAGAAAGGGAACCAAGCGCATAAAGGGAGATGAATCAACAGACATCTCATGGCGCCTGCTGCTGCTATCCAAGTGAAGGATAGTACTATTTGTACTCATCCACCTTATCACCCCTCCCCCTCTACATATTTCTCTTCAACGTCACGCCTCTGCCCCTCCACACCCCCCACCACTTTTGTATTGTACTCACATGCTCCCTCCATTCCTCTGCAGTTCTCATCCCATTTTCACATCTCATCATCAGATCCCAGTTTGCTTCATTCCCATCAATAATGGAAGACTTTTTGACTGGGTGAAAATAAACAACTCTCAGCCAATCAAGGAGGCCTTACAGGCAGTCCACCAGCTGCTGTCAGCCAATGGGAAAGGAGCTTTGATGGCTCAAATGAGATCAGAAGTGAGTTGGTGCTCTGATCCCATTGAAAGGAAAGGTAAATTATTCAGGTGCGATTTCCCCCTAAACTAGCACGACCATTTTCGCTCTGTGGGGGAGACCGGTGCATCGGAGGAAACACTGTTTTTTCCACACAGTGAAAGATTTAAAATGCAAATAGGCATACACTGACAGCAGCACTCAGTCATAAATTGAAACACCCTTAAAGATAACTAAACACATGCAAATGAGCTGATTAGCTGAATATGCAAATTAATTCATTATTTGTAGAAGGCATTTATATGTTAATTGACACGGTGGCTCACTATAGATTAATTATATATATATATTATACACTAAGTATAGAATAATCTATAGCAATGGATACAGATAAAAAGATAAGGATAACAATTAACTGCTGTTAGTACGTCTCTGTCTCTCCCACTGATCTGACATATGGCATTGACCCAAGTTACAAATTGAAGAAACCTCATTCTAATGTTCATGAAGCTGAGTAGAGCTTCTCTGAATATCCACGTCAAAGCTGCCTCTGCAGTCAGAAAGAATGCGTGGGGGTTGGGATGGGAGCACTGCTAGCTGTAAGCTCTGTAGGTTTCTCTCGCCCTTTCTCTCTTTCACTGTCTCTTACCCCCTTCTGTCTCTTGGCCCTCTGACCTGTGCTGGTCTCACGTTCCTGACTCCTCTCTCAGCAAGCAGCCGATCGATAGATGGATCTGACTTTACCCTGACTCAATAACCCCTCATGCACATCCTCTTCCTCTGAGGAGTGAGTGTGCTTGTGCGTGTTTGAGTGTGTGTGCCAGTAGAGGAAGGGTATGGGTCTGCATATGCATGTTTGTGCTTGCAAGGCATGGTTTTGGGTGTTTTTGGCAGAGCTGCGCATGTGTGTATGTATGTGAGTGTCTGTGTCTGCCAGCTCCAGTCTCTCACCCCAGGGCCTAGAAGTCACGGCAGTGAGAAAACAGATTGATTTCTCCCCTCCCACACACAAACAATTAACTACACAGCGCTCAATTAGACACACGCTGGAGACGCCTTCAGACAAGCCTTTGCCTTGACCTGGGATCTGTTTCCTGCAAACCAACCTATAGTAATTCTTCATTCCTCCAACCAAGCATCAGAGGTGGGGAGAGCGGTGGGAGCCAGTGAGACAATAGTAGGAAGGTGTTTATGTGCCTTGCTCTAGCAAAATTAGCTCTTCCTGTTGTTCGTGGCATCTTCCAAGGATTATGTGTCCCAGCACAAAATGAGCCAAGATTATCTTTAATGATGCCGACGGTGTGCTTTTTCATTATCGCCAGAGTTCACACACTGCTCCACAGCTTGTGCAGCTAGCTGAGTAAGCCGAGTTAGGATGCTAATTTAAAAGGCAGGGGAATACCAGTGGAGCGTGGAACCCTCTGTATCAGCCACCCCATGTCCACCTTGGGGACCCATATCCACGTAACACATGTTGATCATCCAGTAAAGGACAAACAAGGTTGTCATCCCTCCGTCAGCTTTCTGTCACTTTTCATTTTTCCATGTGAAACACTCCAGTGAGCATGTATTTCTCTGTATCTCTCTCCCTTTCCTTGAGCCAAGACATTTGTCAGAATTTCAAGTGTCCTTCTACTGCTTCAGTAAACCGGGCTCTGTTTGTTGACTGCCTCAAAAATAGATTGTCTATTGTCTATGTCTATTCAAGCAAATAAAATGCAACTGCTATTTATCATCCTTGATTTGTGTTCTATAGTCTGATTAATCCAAATGTGAATGTAATTCATTTCACATTCATCTTTCCATTTTCACCTTTTTCACCATTCCTTTTTGAAAATACTATAATTCATCAGAATCAAACAACTGATTCTTGCAATTCTAATGAATTATCAAATTTGCAACAAATGCACTGAACAAATTAATAATCATATGTGCAGATAGATGTGAATTTTAAAAAAGTATTTCTTATTAAAAGTAGGAAAAACGGGTCATCAGCACAAAATTGAGCTGTGACAATTATTTCCACAGATGCTGGCGCTGACGCTAATTGTGATCCACTGCTGCATGGCCAAGTCATTCCAGGCTTTAAGTGTGTCATTCATAACACGGGCTAAGGGAGATAATAGAATTCGAGAGTGTGTGTGTGTGTGTGTGTGTGTGTGTGTGTGTGTGTGTTTATGAAAGACAGACAGGAGAAAGAGCAAATGAGAGAGAGAGAGAAAGAAACTGAGAATTCATAGAAGTACAAGCTCCAGTGAGTGTTAACATTTCTAATTATCTCACTGTCACGTCTGGAGGGTAAGAAGATAACACCTGAAGTCACCAGGGTGGCAGAGTGGGCATACACACATACAGAGTACACACACACACTCCCACCTCCTGCACCTCCACGCTAGGCCCTCAGATTTGTCTCTCTCTGCATGATTGCCTCCACCTCTCACTCTTCTTTTTCTATCTTTCCCTAATTTTTATTCTCCCTCTTTGTTGCACTCACACTCTCTGTGTGACGTATATGTGAGGTCCAGCTTGTGGACTCTCCCCTGTTTACCTACGTATGCACTGATGTCAAGGCGCTGCACTCATCTCACCCCTGCTGCCCTAACATGCAGGAAAGGCCAGCAATACGTTGCGTGTTTGTCATGTCTATTGAACATGGCTTATGGCCTGTGTTTGATATTAAATCCCATGCTGAGGGGCTAGCTGGTTGCGCCACTGATCAGATAAGCACCAGAGGGAAGGAGGGTGGATTTAACTGGTTTTAGTAATCACAATCCATCCCCCCTGATCTATCAATGCTACTGTACATCCCAACTGAGGGATTTGCATTAATACTGTAGGCTACTTTGGACTCTGCTACCATATAAATGTAAACCCCTTTTTCTATATAGCCTGAAACATAATATGAGATTTCACAGTGTAGCACTGCATTAGTACTATATAGCTGTACCACCATAGCCAACCTGCTATATTCTACAACTTGCTTAAGGGCTGATGAAATATTCACAGACCTGAGTGTTACAGCAATATCTGGGGCTGTGAAGCTTTTTAAGGTCAACTTTCACCGAGACTCTCTCTTGGCAACCTGTCCTGTTTCCCCTCTGATGCCCTGCAGAGGGCTTTTCGGTAGTGACAGCCATTCTCCTGAGACTTCCTTCTTTCTGCCACCGAGCCATCCGCCACCCCTCTGGTCTGCTAACCGCAAGTGGTGTGAAAGCTGGGAACATTTCCACTATAGGTCTGGGTCAGGGTGACTCACTGGGTGCTAGAGACGTGGCTTGCACTCTTCGAGGCTGTTTAAAATTATAGAGGCATTCACACAGAGGAGAGCCTTAAAATATTAATCACATTAGAATTAACAGAGCTGTCAATCACACCAGATACAGTACATTGCCCTCGTGCTCTAACTGCGTGGGCTCCAGTGTCACTGCCATCATCTGAAAAGTGAAACAAAGACAGAAATGCCAATTTTCTCCACAAGACATCTACAGTAAACACACTGAAAGCAAAGATATGTGTACTAGACTGCTCTGCCATGAATAAAGAAGGAGCTTGTATACAGGCCAACAATTCGTGCTTGTCAGTGAAGAAGTACAAACACAACGCTTCCCACATATACAGGCACACAAATCACAACAGCCTGGTTTCAGTGACCCAGCATCCTGGTCAGCAGCACAGTTCGCCCCCTCATGCCTCATCATCCAATCCACTGAAACTCAGATAGCTATGGCCTGATAGTCTGCTCTGTGGCCCAACTAGCCAGCTTTACCAGCACAGAGGTCCAATGTGATTCATGGCATTTACCCCTCCCAGCTCCCATAGAACCCAAAGCTCTGTTGCTGTGACATCACAGCCAAGGCCCTGATTGGTCAACAGATGGCTGCCCTGATTGGATTCTAGCCCAAACTGTTCAGGCTGAATCACTGGCTTAGTGCTGCTCTGGATACTGATCCAGCCCACCTGCGCTGCCCAGCAAACACACACACACAGCCCACACTTGCAGACGGGGACACATGCACATACGCAAAGACACACTCTCAGAACAAGTATCAATGACATTCAATTAAACATGCTCATTCATAAAAATAAGTCACTTAACTGCCAACAACTACACCTTCCTCCTCTCAATCTGTCTTTACCTTTTATATGTCTTGTCAATTGATTTTAAAGCACCCCTTTTTGAAGATTATGGCCCTTTAAAATCTAAGTGCCCTTGTTTAACTTAGCTTAAACGACTCTCCCTCTTTGCTTCGTGGGTTAGGCCCCATTTCAACATTTCTGAGCACTGTCCTGGGAGACATAAAGCGAATGACAAAGCAAGGGCATTCAAAAAGAGAGAGAGAGTGAGACAGAGGTTTGCTGTGCTATGTGTCAGTCTATGAGTGTACCAAGGCTTTCACGCATGTATCTACTTACGCTCACTGTCTATGTTCGGCTATGTGAAGCAATAAGTAGCTCTTAAGTGCAGGCATTCTCCTTTAAATACACTACAAATGGACGTTAGCTTCTACTTGCCTTGAGAGGCACTCCTGAAGCTTTCTTGATTGAGACATGAAACCAGAGAACTCCTCTATTCCCTCCCCTTCCTGCATTCCCAAAAGAATGCCTGCAGCACCGTTCTCTAAAGATACCCCTGGCACACACAACCGCACCAAACACAGTTCCCTGAGGACAGCTGCAGGCATACTGCAGTGTCCGTCCGTACAACCAGTCCTCCACTCCATTTCTGGTGAGTCCCAGAGCTGCACAACACTTTTGAAACAGTCGCATCACTGTCGTCACTTATTTCAGTCCTGCAAAATCCTCATCCGAATGTTTCTTCTCTGTTCTCTATCTTCTGTTTTCTTTATGCACTTTAGTCTCACTCTCTTCCATGTTTCCTGTTGTATCGGCAGGTTGATCAAACACTTGCATCTGCGGCTATTTCAATCCCCCCAGAAGCAAAAGAGAGAGCTGCACAACCCTCTCATAAGCCCAAAGGAAACAGAAGCACAACATTTGGCAGTGGGACAGACCCCCTGCTGCACCTGTGCCTGTTCAGGCAGATCAGTATTTAGCTGGGGCCGCCTGCTGCCTCGGGGACAATGAGAGGGGATGGACGGATGGACCGAGGATTTGAGAGGAGGACTTGGACACCATTCCCCACCCTGTGTGCCAGCGTTACGGGTCGAGTGGACCAAATGTCTACTCACTGGCACTAACACACAGCTGTTTGGTGATCTGCCTTTGGGCCAGCCCCACACAGACACACATGTGAAGAGGAACACATTCAACATCTTGTCCAACATTGCCATCTCCTCTTTTTCTCTAGACTATAAAAGAAGACAGGGAAAAAGGGAGGTTGCATAGGAAGAGATGGGATTGAAATTATGGCCACAGTTAACAAGCACTCGTAATTAACAGACAGTAATTGATTTGAAATAGCTATATGCAGAAAGTAACAGATAAACTGTAACTACTACAATGTACGTCCATCTACACCACCTTGCTTTGCATTTCAATGCTTGCTGGCGAGGCTTCAGACTTGTCTCATGCTCTTTCCCCAAGGTCGTCATTACAACAAGCTTTGCTCTATATTCAGAGAGAAACCATCCCTCCTGATGCCAAACACTCCCTCATCCCTCCCCTCTAATATTTAAGAAAGCTGTTGATCACACCTGTTCCCGCTCCATCCTTGGATGTGGGAATCACGATGAAGGGAATGGCATCGAATGTGTTATCTGCTTAGTAGCAGTGACGCTGCGTTTCTATGGCAACACTCCACCCGGTGTTACAGTCACTTTGCTGTCTTTTCTTTCACTGCCAGCTATTCTTCAAGACCGTCTGGGTCCTGTAAAAAGGGCCAACAGGAGTGGACTAAGGAAAGGGAGCCAGGAAAAGAGGGCAGGCTCGAGTCTCCCATGTAGGCACCTGATATTGTTTTGTATGAGCATATTT
Organism: Maccullochella peelii; assembly: GCA_002120245.1. Lineage (NCBI taxonomy): Eukaryota > Metazoa > Chordata > Actinopteri > Centrarchiformes > Percichthyidae > Maccullochella > Maccullochella peelii. The sequence continues at coordinate 94,098 of LKNJ01000904.1, forward strand.
TCCCCTAATGTTTTGTTCTTTCTCTCTCACCTTAGCTATTAAGGCTAACATGAAGAATTTGGGAATGCTCCCGTGCTGTTCAATACCCCTGTTTAGTGCTCATTATTCATAAAGGAAGATTTAATTCATGAATCCATTCTCCTATTGACTAAGAGCTATGTTTACCTAATTATGCACAAAACAGACATTCATCAGAGTGGCATTTGTTTGTGCCTATGTTTCCTCTTCAATAAATGAACATAGGAATCTGTGGTGAGGCAGTAACACCCTCCCCTGGGAGTCTGGTTTCCTGCAGGGACATCGAACTGCGTGGTGACAAACTGTTGTTCCGATCGATATGGCACATTATTGATCATTCGCTGATGATCAATGTCTCCTCCTTGTCTGTATCATTATTGCAAAAAAGTGACATTAATGAGCCCTGTGCTCCCATTATCCCAGCTTATATGTACTCTCGTTTATATGTACTCACCTTGTATTTTGCACTCACACACTGTATGCTCTCAGGAACACAGAGGGAACTACAATACCTAGTGTGTCATTTACTTAATTAGATCATGACGTGCAAGAAATCACACGTGTGTGCACATGATTGCACAAAAGGCAGAAATCTGGCCGTGGAGTCTGTAGCAGAATGATAAACCGGACTTCTGTCCACACAGGGGAGAGATGGAGAGTGAGAGCAGCAGAAGGAGAGGCAAGATGAGAGGGGAGGCTAGAGAATAAAAGACCAGTGGAGATGTACACTAGCCATATCACTCTCTCCCTCTTTCCCTCTGGCTCTGGAGCTTTGCTGGAGAGAGGGGAAGGAAAAAGATTGTGAGTGAATGAGAGTCAGAGACGAGAGACTGACCAGTCTCTGAGGCTACAAAGGGCTAAGTGGGAATGGGGGTGCAGTAAAAAGCCAAAGCTGGGTACAGACGACCACCTTACCAACTCCTTTCCTCTGATAACTCCACCACTATATATAAACACATACACAGACATAGTGAGGGCGTAAAACAGACAGTAATGGAGACATGAGGAGAAAAGACGAGAGAGACAGCAGCGCAGAGGGGAGCCTGATGGGAAAAGACAAAGAGGAGGGGAGGGAGGGAGGGATGGAGGGGGGGAGATTGAGCACATAAAAGAGTTGTAATTTGCCTAACGAAAGAAGAGAGTGACAGATATTAGAATATGAGTATGTTGAGGGGAGGAGAAAATGATGGGCTAGGGAGCGTGTTGGTGGGTTACAAAAGGTGCAAGGAGAAACAGAGCACGGATGAAAATGGGAGAAGGTCAGAGATGCAAATGCGGGAGGAGACAGAGAAAAGAAAGTGAGAACAGTTTGTGAATGTGAGAGCTGCTGGGCTAGGGAGGAAACTCAAGGGACATAACAAGGGGGATAGAAAGATGGCAGCGCAGAGTGAAAGGGGAGCTGATGAAGATGGAGGAGGGCCGGAGTGGGGAGGGTGGTCTTTAATCAAAATGTTTTTCAATTAATTTTACAATTAGGGCGCTGCTCGTTAGCTTTGGCACACACAAGAGATGACATTGCTAGCAGTGCTATGCGTGTCATTAATATAATGATGACAGATTGGAGCTCCTGTGGGACTGCCTCTGCTTCGTGACAGCTGGGCCCTCCAAACAACGTCACCTGACCAGCATGACATCACCTAACCTCATTCAACATGGCTGCCAGTGGTACACGGGACATGGCCAGTACACAACAGCTACTGCACACCCACTTGGCTCTGCCAGGAAGGGCAATGACACAGACAGAAAGCTGCTCCTTTCCTTCTCCCTCCCACCATCCCTCCCTTCGTCATTCATACAAGGACATATACAACCAAACAATAAATAAACTCCCGCCCACCTTTTCACAGAAAAAAAAATGCCCAAGGTGTTACGGTATCATACTGTATATTGTCTCACTGACAATCAATCACTTGAGGAGCAGAGCACGCACGAGCGCGCGCACACACACACACACACACACACACACACACACACACACATATATCCACATACCACACACTCTGCTGGAGCCTGACTCTCTTATACACTGTTGTCATGGCAACCCCATTAAGGGAGGACACTCAGGCTGCAACTCTGGTGAAATCAGCCTGTCTCTCTTCTACCTCTCTCTCTTTCTTTTACACACACACGCACACACACGCACACACCTTCCTTTTCTTTCACTGCTAGCCATTTCTATTTGTCTCCCTCCATTACTTTCTCTTTCTCGCCCATTGTCCTTCTCCTTCTATCCTTGCATCACCCTTGGCGCACCTCTCTGCCCGTCTCTCTCCATTACTGTGCTACGTTTTTCATCTTCTGACCTCCCGTCTCCTCCTAGGCAAATGTAAATATGTCATCTGACTTCTCAAACCCTCATCGCGTTTACATCTCTGACTTTTGTTTGGTCTCCACCCACACATTCTGAGGACCTCTATGCCTATCTGTCTCTCTCTCCCATCCATCATTAGAGACACAGAATACATTTGTGATTGAGGCAGCACCTCTCTTCTTGTGCCCTCTCCAATTAAAGGGGAGATTTACAGGGGGAATCAGTCAGAGGGCAGCCTTGGAGGACAGCTTTAATAAGGGCTCTGTGCTGCACCGCTCTCTTTTTCATGCTCTCTCTCCCTCTCTCTTAGGAAGATGGCTTGCCATTTAGCAGGTGCCCTGACAGGAGACAGGAGAAACAGGTTACATGATAACCCCTCCCTGACAGGAACATTGGCCCAGCTGTTAAAAGCCAACCAACCAACAATGATCAATGCCAATTTTCGGGTGCCCCAACGCAGTTAAAATAATCACATAAAAGCAAGCTCTAGAACTTAGCCGTTAAGCCAGACATTATTCAAGCTCATGCCTTGAGATTCAGCTGCCACATTAGTTCCAGAAGCCATCCCATCCATCTTGTAGCTCACTAGCAGTTGGTGGGCCCACTGTGTAGCTTCACAACTTCATGATATTAATGGCACGCCTTAACAAATAATGGCTTGTTGTTTAGAAACCGTGCCAGTTCTAAAAAGATTGCTATAGATACACTACCATCCTCCCATGCCTTCGTACTTATCGCTGTTAGTGCTCGTCCCTATGGGCCACCTGTTTGCCACAAGCCAGAGCATCAGGCCTCAATCCCCACCCATCCTGATCCGCTTCAACCCACTTGATGAGCTAGATAACGCAGTATGGTGGAGAGCACACACAGGATGCCCCCCAGAGAAATAATCTGGAGATACAACGAGCGAATACGGAGGATAAGCAGCAGGACCCAGGGCTAGCAGGCGGCCTGCATGATGAGAAGAGAAGGAGAATAAAAGAAAGAGACAGAGATGGAGAGGAAAAAGACAATTGGAGACAACATAGGGAGTGAGTAAAGGAAGGGGAGGCGGTTGAATGAAAGGGAGATTGAGAGGGAAGGGTAGAGCCAGTGGGGGGTAGTCTTCATTAAAGGAGGCAGAAAGGAGAGAGCAAGAGAGAGGGATGTGAGATGTAGGGAGTGAGTAGGTGGTAGGATGTGAGGGGTTGAGAGTGGAGAGGAAGGGAGGAGTGGGCATTAGAGGGAGACTGAGGCATCTGCTGCTGCTCCACATGGATGTTTATCCAGCCTGTGGCTTCCTGAGAGACACATAGTAGAACTTCTCTCCCCAGAAGCCGCCTCTCACATCACTCTGTGGGCCTGCGTGTTTGTGTGTGCAGAGAAGTCCAGATACATTTCTGTGCTTAATAGTCTTTGCATGTATTACGCACTGGCCCAGTATGTGTGCCTGCGGTGTGCCTGCGCCTGTCTAAGTATAGAATCAGTGTCTCTTTTGCATGTGTGCTAGTTTGCTCTTCCCCGGCTCCGGTTGGGTTTCAGTGTAGTGTAAAGCAGTACGACCCCTTTAGCAGGCTGGTGGTTGTGCTCATCCCTGGGTTAGGGGGAGGGTTGGAAGTGGATGGAGGGATGGCAGCAAACAGAAAGGATGAGTGTTTATATTTAGCTCCATGTACAATCAGTTGGGAGGCCAGACTGAAGATTCAAAGCACTGTTTAATACTTAGAGTACATAATGTTAATACATACTGACCACAGAGTAGTTGACTCGGAGCACAGAAACTGTGTTCAGGCTAACAGCAGCTACAGCATGAGAACTACCTCTCAAAATGGAGAGGCTGCAACACAGAGCAAAGAGCTGTTATGAATATTTGAAGCAGCCATATCGCTAGGCTCCTGGTTGTTGCTCGAGGGGGAAAACATGGGCGCGGGCACAGAGTGGTTGGCAGTGCACAGAGGCCGGGATGGAGGGGGGTGGCGGGCAGTGGCGGAGGCAGCGGCCCGTCCTGAGGCTGGCAGCAGGCGGCTCAGTGAATGAAAGCAGGGCAGGTCATGTGTGGGTGGGGAGGCGGGACTCTCCTGCTGCTGAGACAGATGCCACGGTTGTTAGGCTTAATTTCTTCTGCCAAGCACCACCCAGCACTGGCCAAAAACAAACTCAAATGCTTGTGGCTAGTGTGTGTGTGTGTGTCTGTTTGTGTCTCTGTGTGTGTGTGTGTGTCAATAGAGAGAAAGAGCACTGTTTGATTCGGTATCAGGCTCTACCAGGAGCACACACAAGCAGAGCAGTAATCGTTTACTGTTCAATCCCGTCCACCTTCCGTCTCCTCCACTGTTCTCTGAGTCTCTTTCTCGGTCCTATCTCCATTTCTCACCATCCATCTTCCTGACTCTTTCTACTCTGTTTTTCTTATTCTCTCTCCATCTTTACTCCATCTTTCCCTCTGCAGCAAAGCTGGCTCCCACTGCAGTGAAAAGGAAAAAGGCAGAGAGAGGGTGGGGGGCACAGAGAGACTGAGAGAGAAAAAGCGAAGTGAGAGATGAAGAAAGAGCAGTTTGGTATTTGGCTCAGTGTTGCATTATTGGCTCTGGTTGATCTGATCTGAGCAGATTACAGGAATACAATACTAACAAATCACCATTCTGCCTCTTGAGCCTCACACCCTGTCACTCGCACACTAACACAACACACACACTCTGACTCTCTCTCACACACAGACACACACAGACTCGCACCCTCCCCTGAGCCGACACCCACACCTGTGGCCTGTCTAGCCATTCTGTAGTCGCTGCTCTTTATACCTAACATTACACACAAAACCAACACTCCAGCGCACACATCATTCACCACACCGCCGCCTTCCTTGACAAGAGGCATCACCCATGAAGCAAGACATAATTACCTCTCGATTAATAATTACTAAAATTAATACAGCAGCAAAAAAAGACAGATTCTAAAAGTGGAATGCATTCCAATTTACCCACATAATGTGTTCATTATAAATGAACACTTTTTTCTTCTCCTCCACACGCTCTATTGCTCTTTCTTTCTCTTTACTCCTCTCTTGACTTCTCTCAGCCCAGCTGGGTTGGAAGCTGTTGGGGTGGGGGCGGGGCAGCAGCCTGTGCCAAGGCCAGTGCGACATGTTTTGACTCTTTACTTACACATTAATTCAAGTATTGATCATGTTTGTGTTAAGCGCGAGGAAAAAGAGAGAAGGGAAGTCAGAAAAACCCCAAACAGAATTCATCAACAGCCACCATTGCCTTTCAGGAAACAAAAATGCTGCTTGCACACAAGCATGCACACACATACTGGCATACACCTCTCAACACATCACACATATACTTACATACCTATTGTACACAGATTCAAAGCATCATAGCAGCCTCCAGACCTAGCTCCCACCCCATCTTACTTACACACACGCACACAACCACCACCACATTCATTTCATCTGTGGCACAGCAGGTCTTTGGATGCCGATCCATAAACATTGATTCACACTTTGATACTTATTCATTTATCTATTTACTCATTCATTTGCTTATACATTTCACGTCAAAGACACAAAAATGAGAGCAAAGTTTCTATTGTTCTCCTGTGTATTTCAAAAATATCAATCAAAAGAAAAAAAAGCACTCTCCATCTCCTGCTGAATTATGGATTGAGGCATTGATATTTTACAGTCTTAACTGTAAGTTGTCAATGTAAAAGTTTCTTGAATAAAACAGAGTGAAACTGCAGAACAACATGCATTACAGTGCTTTAAAAAACAAGAAACTGTTGCACATGTGCATCACATTACAAATGCTACACTTGCCATTGTGCAGCACAGCAGTAATCTCTCTCTCTCACACACACACACACACACACACACACACACCACAATGGTGAAAGCACTACCAAAGCGCGTCATGGTGTCTGGGTGGTAGACTGGCTTCGGAGACAACAATGGTGAAAATTAAATTCCATTTAAGGCTAATCCCATTTCCAACCTCTGCTGAGTCTCACTGCTATTGTGACAGTCAAGGAAATCTGTCTCAATTGTTCCATTGCGGGAATTGATGGTGAAACACGATACAGCATAAATAATGGAGTTTGATCACCAAGAGACAGGCTCTGAAGGAGACTACGACAGGGTCGGACAAGCATGTTGCAGCCAAGGGTAGTGGAGAGGGCATGAGACAGAACCATGCCAGACAAGAAGGTGAGAGAGACAGGCGAAAGCTGGGAGAGAAGAGGGGACAGTAAACAATGTGTGTGCTAATTCTCTTGACGTTTCACGGGCAGTATTGTTTTGCTGCTGCCGTTACTGACAGAGATGAGGTGAGTGGGGGGGAAGAATTTGAGTGTAGCGCAGGCTGCAGGACAGACAATAGCCTTGTCCCAAATGTCTCTACATCAACACGCTGCCAGTGTCACACACATAAACGAACGTATACACACACTTTTTGGCGTTGAAAGTGAATCGGCCATTGGCATCCCAAGGGAAAGAGAGCAATAATAAATTATCTTGCTGCTCTGTAGTAACAGCTCCTCTCTAATCGAGCACTGGCATCGCTTAGTGTTCCTCTCTCTACGAGAGTAAATATTCTCATCTATTACATGGAACAAAATGGTTCCCAGTTACAGCGTGCCAAGAAAGTCGGGATTATTATTTAATAGAGTTCGATCTGAACTAAAAATACAAACCTTAATTTTGGTACCCTGATGATGACAAGAGGCAAATATAGAAGACCCTCCCTAAAACACAGAGGAATCCCACTTGCTATAATTACACAGAACATGAAATGAGGTGTTCAAATGTAGCTACATTTATGTGCCAAAGAGACTGGAAAGATGCTCATCTAAAATGATGTAGAAACGACAGGAGATTGACACATAGGGATAGATACGCAAACACTATCCACCTACTTTTCGAATTTGCATTCATTTCACATCCAAACCGAAATTCACATCCAATTTTACAGTCAGTTCACGTCCAAGCTGGCACTCAAATTCAGCCACTTGTGCATGCAGCCTGTATTCGCAGGTCAGTGTGGTTAAAGCTGACACTTTCTGTCAACACACCCATCACTAACCCCCATTACTCGCTCACTTAGTCTCTTCCATCATGCCCCATCATGCCTCACTCATTCATTTGCCCGCACGCGCACATGTGCACCAACGCCCCCGCAATCTGCGCAAACACGCAGTCATCACACACTTGTTTGTTCAGCAATTTGTTCATTTGCTCAGGCCATCACTTGATCACAATATCCTCACCCACTCATTCGACATTCGTTCATGGTCCCAGCTCTCATCTGGTCCCCTGATTTCTGTCACCACTCCTCAGTCACATGCTCGCTTCTTCTACTTCTCACCCATTGTTCCCAGTCACACACTTTCTCTCTCTTTCTCTTCCTCTCTTACTATCTCTGTCACACACTGCACATCCAGTCTTTCCTGCCCCTTCATTAACCCCCTGGATGACACAGTCCCTCACCTCACCTCTCTGTTCATCCTCCATAACTCTGTCTCCCTCTCATTATAGATTGCCTCCACCCATTCCAAAAAAAGATTTAAGAGCTCCTTTAAGTGCTAATCAGGTTGTCATCCATGCAGCCAAAATCAGAGGCTTGATAAATAAAGGCTTGTCTCTGTTGGCTAGCGGCTCACTGTGTTTAAATAGGTGACACCGGAGTGCATTCTGAGCACACCGGATCGATGCCAGAACCCCTAGGGTCCCCTGAAACGGTGAACAGAGACAAAGCTTAGCACTCGCTAATAATGCAAAACTCCCCTCGCTCTTTTTTTCTTCTTTCTCTCATCACGACAGGCCTTTTCAACTTGCCAGTTGGCAGAATTGCATAAACACAGAGACCCAAAACCTTTATTTTCGTACATTACACAGAAGGTTAAGCTTTTGCGCTGAGGGAAGTGCATTAAAAAATACCAACAGACACAACAATCACTTCATCTTCAATCATCTTCAATCCCCAACCAGCACACTCTCTGCTGTCCAATCATCCCATCACATCCCACTATGGCCAATTTGCCGCTATGCCTAATCTCTCCTCCGCAGTCAAACTGTTCGCCATCACTCGAAATAGCATCACTCGAAATCACCCGCCACGGCATATCACCAAAACTCCGGCCCTCGTCCAATACATTCAGTATATATATATACACACAGGTGCTATCACTGACCCATGCCTACAACACGATGCTCCTCCTTAACTCTCCTCAGCCCCCTACCTCATCTCACCTTGCGTCCACTTACATTCCCTCCCATGAAAGCTCTACACCATGCGATGGCAATATAAAGGTCCACTGCTCCCTCGGTGGTTCTTTTCCCTCGCTTTGATTTTCTGTCCATCAAGGGGGCGTGGATTAGCGGTCTCTTGTTTATCTGCTCGTCAGTTTTATCTATCTATCACTAAGCCATCCGCTGTGCTGCAGCGGCCTCAGCACTGCATTAATCCTCTATCAGCCAGCCAGCCATCCATCACCCCGCTGTCTATCACGTCAGATCCATCATCCGCCCATCTGTCTCACACTGCCCATGCTCGGAGATGATCTCCTCGGAGAGCCCCACTGGCGAGTCACAGAGGGTGGAGGGGACAGCGGGGCAGGAGGAAATTAGAGGGAAATGCAGAAACAGAAGATTATACCCTGCCCTTCCCTTCCCTCTCCCTCTCTCAGCCTGCATCCTGCTGAAAGCATTCTCTTCATGTCACTACATGCTTATTAGCTGTTGTGTTTGTTTCCTTGTAATTTGTTTGTTTTCCTTGCCTGCTAATTCAAGCCAGTGGGAGAAGTGCCAGTAGAGGGAGAGATAGCTGCTGGGGATGGGGGTCATAAATCCCATAAAACCCAGATGTAGCGAGAAACCCTGGCCCCTCTTTTTTCAGCATGTTGAAGCAAGGAGGGGATATTGTCTAAAGCCTCCAGCTTTAAAACAGCTCAATATCTGGGTTCATCAGGGGTCATTTGTATTTCCATCCATATCTGCTACCATCAGAAGGTAAGTAAGGGAGACCCATGAGCAGGAGAGAAGGTGAGTGTAAGGCAAACGTTAGTACACTCGCAGAAGAAGGGGAGTCCACACAGGGGCATGTAAGTGCAGGGTGCAGGGGTAAGAGAGTGTAAACAGGAGAACCAGTGAGCACATAGACATTTAGGTCTGTAAACTGCAAATGGTAGGTGAGCAAACAGGTATGTATGTGGGCTGAAGCACTGTAATTATTTAGATGAGTTGACAAATAGAGTCTGTGAGGGCAGAACAAATTGTTTAGAGGGTAACAGAAACAGCACAGAAAAAGAGGTTAATGTAGATACTTTCAGATTGTTAATACAGAGAAAAAATAACCAGGTTTATGGAAAGAGGAAATTTAATATTCAGTCTAGCAGCTTTGCATGGAGCAAAAGTAGTAGATCTGTGCAAAACAGTGCATTTAAATACATACTATAACCTGTTTACTGTCAATAACCACCTCAAGGCAATTGCACGATTATGGCTTACAGTAACTCCATTTGCTCAGTAGCCAGTGTTTACATGATTTGCTTGATGCGAAGTAGCCGAGCAAAACATCTTTTTAGCACCACAAGGAAAACGGACTGTGTCTATGTTTTGTTGTGATGATGAATTTACAGAACCATATAACACAGGCCCTGTCACTTGCAGATTTAGTTGTAACATGAAAGCCACTTTGCTGTCACCCCCCCAAAAAACATGTTTTGCTTTGTTTACCTTTGTTTTCCACCACTAGCCATGCAGCTATTTGTACAGAAACAAAACACCAAAAGAATTCAGAATAGAAGTGTATAGAGTACAGCAAAAGTGTAATTTTGAGGTCAGACAATTTACCCTTTCTTCACTCCTGGCTTTAATTCAACTAAGATAATCTAGTTTACATGACAGGTGCAGAAATTTGAGTGCTGCATTCGTGTAACCTCTCTGAGTGTAAAGTAGTTCAGTGGTATAAAAGAAATTCTGTGAAAATGCTGCATAGCACTGAAGGCTAGCGTTTCCTTGTGTGTCTTTAAGGTAAGGAAACAGGCATCCACATAGTATACTTTCTAGCACTGTTACATGGCAGACAATACAAAATATAATGAATTACATTCAATGAAATTTCTTACAAAATGGAAGTACCTCCCCATCCTATTTTCCTGTTAACCTAAGGATCATTCCCAGAGTATCTTTAGTTGTTCATCTTATTAATTATATACAGTGTAATATAATGCACAGTAGAATACAGAGTGCTGCCATTTGCATTTGTTTGAACTTGTATGGTAATTATGACTTGAACTGTGGTCCATGTCATATGATTAAATAAACACATGGAGTGGGAGTTTTCATTTCTGCTATATTTTATTACATGGCTGAGTTTACCCTCCAGTAACAAGCTACCACTGCTTTCCCTACAATACTATATCCAATAGCATACAGTATTAGGATGCCACTGTAGACTTACATGCCAAGCCTCAGAAATTCATCATTTTCTTTGCTGGTGATCTCTCTAATCCAGTCAATTGTTTTTACCCCTATGTACTCAAATAGCCTTGTAGGATTACAGCTACGACTTATGAATAAAACTAGCTCTATGAATGCGAGCAGCCAATTGACAGCTGAGATTCTCTTCTGTGTAATATCAAAATCAGTGGTCCTCCATTACACATGGAATAGGAGGAAAGAGATGTGTGAAGCTTCTGCTTTTATCCATAATAAGCCTAAACAAACATCTCCAAACAAATGTTCTTCTTCCACATGCAGCTGAATCAGATGAGACAGCTGTCAGAAAGCATCCATATCCATCCTGAGTTAGCTCTAATTGGAGAACTACGCTCCCTCCTCTGGCCTTATTTGACAGATACTGCTCAATCACCACAACGGTGCACTGCTCTAGCCCTACAATCTGAAATTACAACACATACTGCTGTTACATAATGACACGTCACACACTGCACACCTCCAAGCACAGTCCAAGCTCATACACTGTACTTTGTGTGTTTGCGTGCATGTTCACATGTGGAATTATTACCAAACGAGCATGTGCTGAGCCTGCATGTGATGTGTCATTTTATAACATACAGTAGCAGCATGCTTTTGCATGTACAGAAAAGAAAAGGTATAAATTGCAATTGCTGCTTTTCCAATAAATGGGTGAAACCTGCAGTCCATAACAGATGCAATTACCAGTTACACAAATATACAGAGAGAGAGGGAGAGACACACACAAACATAAACACTCGCACAGCCTCATAAACACATACCTACATTATTTCGTACACACTGAATTAATCAGCTCTTAGACAAATAGCTGAATAAATACTGTGGATAACCAGATCAATATTGTACACTCAATTCATCTGAGTTCACAGAGATGTCAAATTCTGCATAGTTCCATAGCACACTGATTAAACTGGCACCACATTAATTCAGTAAATCAATAAAACCAATCTTTCAAATAAATCAAGTCGCATGGACAGCTAGAGCCAATTGGAGGGCAAGAACACATTAAAATTCCCTTGCTCCAACTGCATATCTATGTCAAGCAGGCAGCACACTGATTTGCTATGTGGATTCCACAATTTGTGGAATGAAAACGATTAATCCATGAAACAATAACCAGGGTGCCAAGAAGGCACATGGTAATTCTATAATGATCAAAGACTCAATTAAATCCTTTTCCATTCTGTTCCCTAAATGCCTCATGTCTGTGGCTGCAGAGCAAATGTGTGTGTGTGAGTGTGTGCTTTTAGTGGTCAGTTTATGTCGAGTGTGTGTCTTTTTTTTGTGTTGTCTTGGGGCTGTGAGGTGACCAGAGGTTAAGCTGTGGTCTTTTGCGGTTAGATGACGTATGGTCCATGTTCATACTCTAACAGCAGTACAGGATGGGAGCACAAGTGGTGTGATAGTAATAGTTAATGAATTATAAGCGCATTCATATTCTGACAGACAAGCCAGTGTATTTTATTAGAAATATGTCCTTCACCAGCCACCGTGTAGCCTTTCAAGGTGCCCATCATTTTGATTTTTTCTTTTTTACAAAACATTCCCTTTTTTTGTCCCTGTTTCAAATGAAAGTAGCAAAGCACTCAGTTGCTAAAAATTGCTGCACGGCATAGTAGTTTTTAGAAACAAACAAAAAAAATGATTTCACATAACCAGGGAAAATTTGCTGAGCATGCATGGTCATTTTTAGCAGCATCTTACTTCACATTGATACCGTTAAATCCACACCTGGGTGCTAGTTGTTGATCATTGTGCAGCTTCACTGGAAAACACCAGGCTGCATCCCCTTAATGGCATGGGGCATTACAACTTCAATCCTATCTTCATAATGTATGGAGAAAATCTGACATAGAAATTCTCTCTGCTGCCTGTGTCTCCAGAGCTCGCCAGCACTGCCTGTCTCAACAGGGTCAGCGTACAGCTGTGGTCTGGCTTTAACCACAGGCTTTATTTCCTCATATTCAGTAGTTTGAACTCCAAGGGAGGTCCAAGATGTCCTCAAAATCAGAACCAAAACGTTCTGTCATCTTGTTTTCTCACTAGTATCAGAAGGTAACAATGTGTCTGATAGTGATATTCTAGAGCATATGGAGAAAAATACCTATATGATAAACATTTATAAAACATCCTTAATTTCCCACGGGATCAATCAAGTATCTATTTATCTATCTATCTAGTTATTTAGGGTTACACCACAACAATGGGTGTTGCCATTGATTCTACAATGTAACATTTGCAACAAATCAAAAGAGTCTTGAAAATTGGCAGAACATTTGAATTTCTTCTGTCAAAAAAGGCTGCATTTTAAAAATATGCTTCTTTTAAGCTGTTCTAATAAATGGTTTCATATGGATCACACGACTAAGTGTAATGTAAAGGTGTTACTCAAAGTGACAAACCCACAGAGAATTATCACCTGACTCTGTTTTGGTTTAGCCTCAGTTCTCATCAACCCCATGTCCATATACCCACTGCACTCTACCTGCTCAGCAGCAAACAACAGACAGAAAAAGCTACCGACTATTTGATTAAAATAGTAGAGCATTTAGCAGCTAAAGTGCCAGATATTTTCCTCAGTAGTTGGTGGAGACCAAAAATAGAGCTAAAAGAGAGTGAATATTGGACTTTGTGAGGTGGCCAGAAACATGTCTCCAAATAAATGCTATTACTCCGTGTCTACTGGATGTGTAAATACGCAACTGTTTGCTTACACGTTCACCATATCAACTTTATGAGGTGATATTATGTCAATGTTTTATTTACAGCTTGCTCTACAGCCCCCTAGTGGCTGAAAAATTGATTAATGCTTAGAAATTGTGAACTTGCTCTTTAACACCAGTTAGTGGTATTCACAAACCTCTAATCTAATTTCAGAAACCAAATACTGGATATTTGAGTCAGTGTTCATCTGATCACAAACCTATATGTACCTCAAGCTAAGTCTTATTGTACTCTGATAATTTGCAGCACACAGATTAACTTGGCACATTTACGGCATGAACACAGAGACTAACATTATAAGATCGGTGTTGTGTATTAGTAGTGTACTGATTAAAAAAACATCAGCAAAAAGGTTAATATGCTATTGCGCTCATTCACTTTTCTGCATAGTGTCAGAGAGGTGAACCTATGATACAGCAAGTGTCATGATACTGCAGTCTCAGGTGAGCCACGCATAGTCCCAACATAATTATAATCCTTAATTAATCCACTCCGGATTCTCTCTCTCTCTCTTTCTCCAAGTTCATTGCTCTAGGTGTTTATGGACTTTTTCCATCGTGGTGCACCTCCCCCCTTTCTGTCTCATCTGGCATCTGCCTACTGTATGTATTATGCTCTGGGTGTTTTTGCAGCTGTTTATGAATATACGTGCCCTTTCACACCTCTGTCTAGGAGCTTTATCTCCCCATCCCCTCCCCCTCCTCCCCTACCTCCTCTCTCTTTTCTCTACCTGCTTCCCTCCAACTCCCATCTTGGCAGACAAGCAAACAAACAGCTTCTTTTAGTCCCGTGTTGTTTCTTGGTGTTGCCACTTCTCACAGCTCACAGCACGGACAAACACACATACACACAAACACAGAGACGCACAAACACAAACAGGCTCACACCAGTCCAACACCATATACTCCAAGGGGAATACTGCTGACACAAATACGAACCCACCAGAGCCGTCCTCTGTGGAATGACTCAGGTGAGTCTCAGGTGAACATCACTGCTTGTAAGGGCCAGCCAGCCAGACACATACACACACAAGCACAGACAGATGGAGTTCCTGTTTATATACACGTCTCTCCTAATTCTGCTGCCTGACCGAATGCCTTGATAGCTTAAACGATGTCGAGTAACTCCTGTATTAGTCATTGAGTGTGAGGGGTCAGTGGCAGAAAGCGAGAAGTGGATCATGTAAACTGAGATGTAATGAAGGAACAATGGAGTCCTGCAGCGGCAGGTGAAGGGTTTGTGCATAGCACTAAGCTGAAGGTAATGAGGACAAAGGTGTCAGTATTGACGCTGGTAGAGTAAGAGAGGCAGGTGTGAGGAGGGGCGATGCCTACTCCTGCCATTACCACTCAGCCTCCCGCTCTGCCCGCTCTGGCCGAGCCAATTAGAGGGGCTCATCCGCCACTCTGGTCTGCACCCTCCGTCAAGCTATCAGAAAAACATAAAGATTGATTGGACAAGCTATTAGGTCAATTGATCCCTGTTTCCTTTCATCTGTGTGCTCCCCCTTTTTCAGATGGACAGATTGGATGTGCAAAGCTACTCCAATTACTTGAGAACAAGGGTTTAACTAAGATGGCCTGATGGACCTTCTCTCCATCTTTATCTTTGTGTGTGGGGCTTTTTTTCCAAGTTTCTCCCTTCCACTCTTCAGTGATTTTAGTTTTTGTGTAAATTTAGCACTCAATTTGTGTCAAAAGATATCATAATCCTGCAGAAAAAAAGTTTGTGTGTTTGGGTTTGCTTCCTATATCTCTATTGGCATATATCAGCATTCACACATCTCTCTGATTGTATGTGTGGTTTGCTATAGGTGCAGAAGGATCAGAATCGATCTCACAGTGTTAAGAGCACCATTGGCATTATACACCTTTGGCAGGAGCTGCCATAACTGATTTCCTAAAATGCCAGACAACCAGCAGGGCAAGATTATATTGATTCGTGATCATCATTCTCAAGTGCCTACAAAATTGTATCTTGGCACAGGGCCTTGACAAACGATTAAATACATGTTAAGAAATGAAAAGTGACAAACACAGAGAGAGCTGATAACTGGTATTTGAAGTTGCTTTTAACAACATGAATAGGAAAATCAGGCGAGCTCAAAAGGGCAATCAAAGCCGACCATTACAAACAGCAGTTAGAATTTGGTCGTCGAAACTGCAGTGACGCACTTTTTAAACACCAATTCAGAGTCCCCTTGCCCCTGACAAATCTGTTTAAAACTGAATGAATTGCTGGTGAGGCTGATTGGTCACATTTATTGAGCATCACTGAGTCTTTTCACTGCTGTACACCAAGTCGTCTCTCAGTCGATAGACACAACCCAAATACACCAGGCACTCAATCCAATGTGTTGCTACATGGGCCCATCCAGCTAATTTAACACCCACTCCATTTATGAAAAAGAGTCCTCATCGATTTTTTCTGTTCATGTGCTCTTGTTGCTCCTGTTCATTTTCGCCATGCCGGCGCCTACACGCGCGCAAGGCTGGCAGCAACTAAATTGAATTAGTGTGTGGTAAGGTTCTTATAAGATTGGCTTCTCAAAGCCCACACCTTCAGTCTTTCTCCAGATGTAGCAGAGGCCACAGAGCCGGGAGCCTGCAGTTACAGGCTGCTGCATGTATGGCTACATTCACAGAGAACTCCACAGCACAAAGGCCATGATCTTCAAAATGGACGCACACTGCCCATCGCGTTTGCACCTCGGCACCACAGCAAAGACAATTTCTGCTTGTTTCCCATTATGTACCTGTCCCCCTCTGCTATTGCACTTTGTACTCTTCGCCCTATTCTATTTTCTTTCCCTCTCTTTCCAATCCATTACTGCCTGTTCATGCTCCCAAAATGTAATCTAGCATTTAAGGGGCAAACAGCCAACACATTATGAATAACCTTAGAACACATAATAGGGTATTTTTGATTGCAATAATTAGTCCAACAACAGCTGTTTAAAACCATTTTCAGTGTGTTTTGTCAGCAGTGGCAAAACACTGAACCACAATAACTGTCATTATAATCATAATGGCTTTCCTGTCAGGACAAGTCTTATCAGGCTGGTGACAACCACAGAGCTGCCACTGCCAGGTAAACAGTGCTGTTTACGAAGGGAAGCAGTGAGGAAAAGCTACCTGGCACTACACAATAAACAGTTTCTAGGTCAGTCCAGTGAAAAACTGCTCTACAGAGACATAGCATTTTTACAGAACTGAAAAGGTCATAAAAGATTAGCCTTTGCCTATGCACATGGGTACATAGGTACATATCAGCATTTCATGAGACAAAATAAAAAATACATGCATCCTAGTACTGCCACATCACTGGATGCCTATTCCTATGGAATAGGTTGAAGAGAGCCCACTAATCATCCACTAAATTGAAACTACAATAGACAATTTGTATCTTCAGCTCATTCTGCTATATATCTATTTTGTTGCATATTTGTTTGTGTCAGCAAATATGTAATGATGGGGTGGCAAATGCTGTTCTAAAATTGTTGTGGTAAGGGTCACGACTAGTAGCACAGTTATCAACATGATTTTGAGTGCAATGTCAAAATGACATTTTGGACCAAAAAAAGGTCAGACATTGACATCCAGATACAATTAAAGTTTGCAAAGGGTTGTTCTGAATGGATTTTAATTGCAAATAATCTTCAGAATCACAATAAATTAATATGGACTATAAATGTGATTTTTCAAAATAAATTCCCCTGTACAATGGACCATAAGAAGCCAGGGACCGGCAGACTAGCTTGCAAGGCATGTAGTTCTAATCAGATATCATATCTGGGAGGCAACGATGAGATTAAGTTTATCATCAGAATATACTGCGGTGCCAGCGTCCTCTGTTCTGTACTGGCACTAAAGATTCTCCAATCATTCCCTCCTGGAGGTTGAACAAGCTTACTGTACAGTGGCAGCATGTGTGTATTTGTTGAGATCAGCAAACGTCTGGATATGCTAAATATATGGGGATGCAACAATTTTAACTTCACATCAAAATTTAAAAATGATTGATATCTACGATTAAACATGGACACAGGACCGATTGTCTTGTGTCAAACGACTGCAATCCTTATAACCTACTTGTCCAAGTTTTCTCGCAAGAAAATACAAAAAGGAAATGAAATGGGAAAAAAGTCAAATGGCTACATATTTTGAGTTGTGTTGTTGTAGCTTTGTTGTAGTTTAGGTTCATATTTATTCATTGTTCCTTTTGTATCATTTGCTACAATTTAACTGGAGCATGTTTTTCCCTGAATGGCCATTTTGCATTGTTGTGCATTTTTAGAAAATCTTATACTTGACTTAACTGACTGCTTTTTATTTTTCCTTACATTTATTTTCTTTTCACATTTTTTGATGAATCAAAACTAATAAGGTAACAATAGTCGCCACAGATTAATTGTCTGTTGAGATCAGAATCAGGTTTACTGCCAAGTAGGTTTTCACACACAAGGAAATTGCTTTGGTATTTTGGTCAACAGTCACAATAAACATAGTAAGAGAAAAGAAAAATAGTACTGCAAAAATCTTAAACATAAAATAGAAATTTACAATAAAAAATATGTAAAATATAAAAATGAAAAGACCTGCACAGCATTTAAAACAAAGAGGATGGAGTGTGCAAAATACTAAGGAGCGTAAGGAGTGCGCAAATGTTGACAGTTTTAAGAATATGTGCAATAAGGATTTGCGTTAATGTCGCATCAAGTTAGAAACTGAGGATGAGGGACAAAATAGAAAACTGAAGACAATTTTAATCTCAACAGAAAATATAACTGAATCATGGATTTGGTGAATTCTTACAGCTGTGGTATATAGTCTGTTTTTCTCTGCCTTTTGAATGATGTTATTTGGTACCACAAAGCCCATTGTCAACTGTAGAATAATGTGCTGCTACTAAAAGCCACACTCATTTTCATTTCACCATTCTGTGTGTGAAAAAGATGTTAGTGTCCTTCACAGGTTAAGGACAAATCTCCATGCAGTGTCAAAATCAACAATTTTATTGGCATGTAGCATTCAATATGTGTCCCTTAAAACATTGTCACGATACCAGACGCTTTCAACATCTTTTTAAAAAGTGAATGTTAATCTCAAAATATTCTTATATAGATGCAATGCATTTAGCTGTCCTTAGGGTGTGAAATATCATAGGTCATTTTCTTAAATTCATATCAGTGCTTTATCTTTCTGCTTATTTTCTATTAGCATATTCATTTAGTCAGCCTTGTCAAAGAGCTACATGGGGTGCATACATATTGCAAAAAGGAGAGAGGAACAAAAATGCAAAGCAAACATAAGACTACTCACTTTGGGGACAGAGCACTGCTATTCTTATTTATAAAAATTGTGTGTGTGTGTGTGTGTGTGTGTGTGTGTGTGTGTGTGTGTGTGTATGCATATACACTCATTCCTTATATGAAAGCATGGGTCTGTGCATGTGTCGTGTGCACACATGTGCACCGAACACATATTTTTAAAATCTCAATGCATTAGATAAATCAGAATTATTCTGTGCAAAGACCGTCGGGCTGGTTCTGTATACAGTATTTCCTTCACAACTAGTACTGTCACCAGAATAATATGGTCGTCAAATCCTGACCATGGTATTGCAGAGCTTCCCAAAATGCTGAACTTGCACTGAAATAAATCTAATTATGATTAGTGACTTATTAAAAGTCTGACGATCATTAATGCCATGCTAATGTATGACTATTATTCACCCATTGAAAGCCGAGAATAATTTTTCTGATGGTGATGTGACACACAGACAAGGGGGAAATAAATCCTTCTGTCTTCCCGGGGAGAGTGTTTGGCAGTAAACCAATTCCAAGTCTGGCTTCTTGAATGCCCAGATAACGCAATCAGACAGTTGCAATATTGCTGTTTTACCACCTGAAGAATTTGAATTTCATTCAGCCCCTTCAGAATAGTAGACATGCCAATTTTTCCCCAAGAATTGGCAGGACAAACACAATGCACCCCGGTGAAATGAGGAAAAGGCTTACAGGCAGAAAATAACTGTTTTCAGGGTCTTTTTTGTCTGCCTCCGCAGGTACAATTTTATCATAATAACACACAAAGACAAAAGGTTTAATTTCTTCCATCATAACACAATGCAGGCTGTTGATGCCTTTTTATTACATGTTTTATTATTAAATTGGGAATTAGTTCAGCATAGTACCAATATGAGGGCGCCTCAGTTTTCATTAGATGAACCCCTCAACATTATGGGGTCACATTTGATAAAATTTGAATATATTGTTGTTTAATGCTGTACTGAGGTGATACATTTATTATTTAAGACATGAACCTATATGGATGGTCATGCCTATACATTATCTAATTGGGACTTCAGATAAGTAAAATTTGAGAGAAATTAAACCACATGTCATTTTATTGGGGACACCCTGGAACATTCCTCAAGGACTCCTGGGGCTCCCCAGACCACTCTGAGAGCAGCTGGCCTATAGGTAATGATTTGACGAGGTACAGGATTAATGGTGTAGTCTGGGACATGGGGGATTGGGTAGTTTACTTTGAGGCTGTACACTTCGCTCTGATGCATTTATTCCTCTAATAGTCAATAAGGTACTTAATTTCTTTCTCTCTTGGATGGAACTCAGATAAAAAAGGAGGAACAGTGAGAGAGAAGTTGGCTAAAATCACATATGTAGCCAACATCCCAGGACAGCTCTTGTCCTTATCTACTTTTTCTGCTAAGGATGATACCAAACAATTCATCCAGGAAAGAATTAATTCATCACATTGTTGGCTATTTAACAGCCTCATCATCCTCGGTTTATCCAGTGTCACCTGCCTACATTTGCCGAACTGTAAATTTCCTCTGCCACTTTCATTTTATAGGACAAGCAAACATTCATTTTCCCTGCTTCCACACTATATACATTAATTAAAATTGCCAAAATCTATTAGTGTGCAGGCCACGGTGCAGTGCATAGGCCCACAAACGGGAGTCCTATCCGACTAATTTAGAGCATCCAGCACGCATTTTAAATATAAAGCGACTGCCGTTGACGCACCATAAACACGAACTCCTATCTCCTATAAAATATCAATAGCCTAAATAAATCGGCTTACACGCCTGAACCCCTCACGCAGCCTGATACTAGAAGCCTGGATGGTGCACATCACATGCTATTATTGTCGCACTAGTATCACATGTATTAAGAACATAGCTGTAACATGAAAACTGTGCTTCGTTCCTACCTTGTTTCCTCCAATCTCCTTTTCCTTAATTGATCAGAGTGTATCATTCATTCTCGCTTCCCTCCTCACTTGCCTCCTTCTCCTCCTCTTCCCCTCTGGTTATCACTCGTTTTCTCCTCTCTGGTCCCGTCTTCGTGCGGATGCATAAGAATTAAAAATTAATAGCCTGCTATCTTAAAGACAAACCGACGAAAAACTGGAGAGGGAAAAAATCCACCCGACTAAGAATATGATAAAGGCAGTGGGGGAAAATCCTCACGGACAGCGCAGATTCTCACGAAAATGCGCCCGTGTGGGCATCAAAATAAATAACAGCGACGACATCATTGTCCTGCTAAAAAAATAAAAATAACATGCGAGTTAACAACGTTAAGCCGTGACGGAAATGTGAAACTGAGGTGAAATATTAACAGTATTGAAGTTGTAATCGTTTTGTCCGTCCGTCGCTGCTTAGATTGTGGACATGTGAGCAAATGTGCCACCGTCGCAAAACGTCCGCGTAAGACAAATCAGACTCTTGGATGTCTGATGTGTATCTGTTCACAGGACGCTTCTGTTTTCGAAACTGTTGACTCGACACCTTCATGTAGTCTCAAAAAAGGTCTACGGTGTGAGATCACCCGTTAGAATTAGGATAGTCTGCAAGGCCATCTGCGGTTATCTTGTGCGTCCTGACGCACCGACCGGATCGCTCGTCTATAGTTTCCCTCTTCGTCGGCAGGCAGCGCACACTCTCATCAGGACCATTCACAGAGTATTTTCGACCACTGCAGTTCTGCATCAGACCTATTACAACTGAGCGCATTCATCATTGCCTTTCACATACAGTTTGGTAGCCTAAAGACAGTGTCAAGACAGTTTTTATAACCAACCCTGACTTAAGGCAGGAAAGATGTGGCATTTCTGCCCGCCCACTAGTTAAATTGCTTTCTCTGTGTAAGACCAGAACTTGTTTTTTTTAGTTGCCTAACCCACGTGGTTTCCCAAGGTGGGGTTCATGAACCACCAGAGGTCCTTGAAATGGTCATCTGTGGCTGCTCTGCTAAATTTTATATAGTTTAATTTCACTGGTGCAATTCTCCAGAAGTACCTGGATTAGAAAAAATACTTCATATTTGATTCAACTGCCCCCACTTTTATCTCTCCACTCAATGTAACACGTTACTTATTAATGCTGTATAAAGTGAGTTCTAACAACTCATCTCTTCTCAAATGTGTTTTCTTTAGATATATTTTTTATAAAATATAGCCAGTGCTCTAATGCAACAGTTTACTACCTGGGTCTTCGCATCAACTTTAAAGGGCTGTTTCACTGCAAAAAGTTTTTCAAAACGCAGAGATTTAATAAGAGATTAAGTTGCTTTCCATGTGACAGCATGCAATTAGCAATTAACCTTTTTGTGTAACAGCTCAAATTCATTCAGTTTTATGTGAAGACAGAGCAGAGGCCTCAGTGTTGGACAGTGTATTTCAGGTAAAATTTGAAATGAGTGATAAAGTATTATTTAAATATTCATACTGTATGCTCAGTGAATTAACAAACAAAGCCGTAATAACATTGTGTGGGAATCGTATAGATGCCACTTTACAATTACAACAACTCATCTGTATTATGAGACTTGTGGATTATTAAAGTGCACCATCTTGAATTTAAATACATCTCAATGGGCTTTTTATATTTTTTCATTAGTTTAACAGCACTAAAGACAACGTGACTGACTAATGTCATAGCACTGATTCTCAGAAGGGACAGAATCCTTATAAGATAGTAGTTTGTTACCCCTGTGCACAAGAACAGATGGAATTTTGTAAAGATTATTTTTCTGGTACTTTCACTGACAGACAAGTTGCTGAAGAACCGAGATGGAGTGCTACACTGGGCTGAAGTAGTGTCATAAATTGGCAGTTCAGGGGCTCTTCAGGGTGCTCACAGGTGAGAGCAAAAAAAAAAGAAAATAATCTGAGGAATACAAAGCTAAGAACAAGTTAAAAGCCTTTACTGGGGTATGATTTAGCTACTGTACAGCACATACAAGACACTCTATGAGAAGAGAGTGAGTCAGGGGATGACACACAGCAGCAATTTCGAGCACAGTTGAAACTCCTAGCATTGGAAGAATATGTTACTCCTCAGCCTGCTGAACTACCAGCATGCACCATACTAAGTAGTCAGGTTTCCCACTCCTGGAGATATAAATAGAAAATTGGCCAGAAGCCACTTTAGTCTTATTCTATGTTAAAACACAGTGGCAGTGCAGGCTGGTGCTAAATAGAATAGTATAGTGGGCAAAGTAACTGACAAATCAATTATTCACTTACTTACAGTATTTGTTAGTAATTATCTATCTTGTTTTATTTATCTATCTAGGCTACATATTGCATATCTACATCACCATTTATGTTGTATATTGTACCACATTATACCATATATAAATCATGTACAGTATTATGCTTATCATATTTAGTACCATACTACATCAACATCACAGAGGACAGTGCAGCACCGGGGGAAGCGATAAACAGTTATGATGACATTTTATACTACAACATACATTTAGATGAGTAGGTTCAGTACATTCAGTGCATACATGTATACATACAGAGCACACATGCAGCAATATTCAAACAAATACACATCCATGAATACATACAGACAAGACAATGTTTTAAAGCAGCATTTTACCCATAACAAATATATTTTCCATTTAAACTGACACTATGTAACTTTTAAGAGAAGATATAACATTATTTATCCTACAAATGAAAAGCTGAATTAATTATCAATAAAACTAATTCCTTCACAGTTCAATACACTCAGGGATTTCGCTGCTACAGCCTTATTTGGTCTGGTATGACCAGTAGCTCATTATGGCTAATGTCAGCTAATGTTAGTCAACTTTAACTAGATACTGTTGTGTAACTGACATTACTGCATCAATCCACTAACTTTAAGACTATTCTCTATTGTTACACTACATTCATAAAATGTATCACAAAAACAAAATAGGAAATTGAATGTGCTATCATCCTCCAATTGCAACTTGTGGACATTATTCACAGCAAAAGTTACATATTCTTGCTTTAAGGGAGATTTGTTGAAATTGAAGTTTTTTCTATGTGTCTTGGTACACGTCTTTAGTGGAAACTATTTTGCTGTATCTGTTTTGAACCAACTAAATATATATTCCATTTTGAACACTAACCAAAAATATCCAAACACAGATTATATAATATTGTTTTGTTTAATTTTTTCTTTTTAGCTCATCCATGCCAATAGTGCTAATAATTCTGGATTAATCCCAGGCAGTCTTTGGTCTCCTGGTGGACAGGGTAGGCTACACTGCCAAATTAAATTATTTAACTGCCATATCACATGCAACAATTGCACCAGTGCACAGTGCATGTTGCAATTTTTCACTCCCCTCTGAAAATGCCTTTGTCAGTTTCTATTATGATACCTAATATTGGGCTCTATTGAATAGGCTCTACACGCCTTTGCCACTTAGCCTTCTGTCACATAGTACCTACTCTGTTATACTGCTCTCAAATCCAGTCGATTGACCTTCATGGGCCGCCTGACTCATTGCGCCAATAAACAGCTGGCATAATGTAGTTTGCGCTTCATGGCAGTCACACACTCAGGATTTTTTTTTTTCAAGATCAGATGTTGCTGCAAAGTCACAGTGCTCTGTGTAATCAGAAGAGACTGTAGGCAAACCTCATCACCTACTGTACTGAACGGACCACTAAGAACTAAATGTGCAGAGATTTACAGCGTCAGGCCATGCTCTGCATAGTCTGAGCAGTTGTTCATCACACCCTGGTCTCTTAGCAACAACAATAGTGACTACACATTATTAAGTGCTGATTGGCCTACTAAACACAAGCAGTGGTCCCTTGTTACAAATACTGTAGCCCTCACAGCTTGATCACTTTACTCATGAATAACATCATCTTAGAAAGTTAAATGGTATTGCCATATAAAGATTCCTAGATTCTCAATATTTGGTTAATCAAAGCTGGATACCATTACATTAGGTTGTGACACCAAATTGTATTCTCTGGTAATGCAGACTAAACATTTGTGTTTAGGGTAGTGCAGTGGTCTTAAAATACACTACAAACACAATGAATAGCTCATATATATACACCGATCAACCATAACATTATGACCACCTGCCTAATATTGT